>OX419346.1:1812650-1827530 GCA_948470475.1 Galaxea fascicularis
GTACTGCGCACGAGCGCTAGGACAACGAGACCTCGTGGCCGCACCCTCGTACCCAGCGCCTTCGTTCCCTTTAACCAGCGGTCGGGAACGAACGACCCGGCTGGAAAGATCCCATTTGAAGTCCGAAAATACCGGACTTCCGGTTGAATTGCGCATACCTGTAGCTTTGGTCAGTCTGCAATAAACATGGTGAGTTCGCCGACTTCCTTGTCGTTGGACTCTGATGTAGCTGTAGAAGAACAAGGTGTAAATTTCGGTTTACAAGTAATGGGAAGAGAAAATGTAACGCTCAAAGAGGAACAAATGCAGATCCTAAAGACTGTTCTTGTGGTGAAAAAGCTAGGATGCCCTGGCCGTGTTGCCAACCGGTTTTGGCAAGTCGTTAGTTTATCAACTTATGGCACCCTTCGCAGATTTTGTGGAATCTGGCTTCAGACCGATAGAAACTAACTCGATTGTATTGGTTGTATCACCTCTAAATGCTCTAATAAGGGACCAGGGCTAAGCTAAGAGAGTGTCTTATTTAGTTCCGGTCACTTGCATTGTTTCTGAACAACCAATCAAAACCGCCCCTCGAACGGATCTTTCGAGAGTCGCTCGTTTCGTCAAGCCAGCATGCACAGTAAAGAACGAAGACTCGAGGTACGAGATTGTCGTGGCTGCCAAGAGTTTTCAAACAAAATGGTCAAAATGTACACTCAGGACTTAGAGTAATTAAAGCGTTGTGGTTCAGTGGAGTCTGTGTGGAACAGTAATATGACACATGGGAACAGAACGCCAATAGCGAATGTTTTGACCATTATTTCCCAGATTTAAGAAGTTACATGTAAATGTTGCCATGAAAACTTAATGTGAAGGAAATCCTGTGTAAAATGCAATGCCTTCATCTGAAATAAAATTGCCTAATGTTAACATTCTGTTTTTTTTTTTTTTTTGCACTTGTCTGAAGGTTTGAAAGCATGAGCCCTTACTCTTTCCACTTCAGCTTCTAGTTTAGCGTTGCTCGTTCAGCTCTCTTCAAGTAAATGTTCTCAGTATTTCAGCCACCTTTCTCTGAAGATTTTCGTAGGACAAACTGTTATTCCGAATGGATGATGCCACACCAGTCTCGCTGGTTGTTAGTCTTGATTCATTTTCTTCCGAACAATCCGAATTTCTCCTGGCATTATTTACCTCCATACCTAACGTTTTTGACGATGAACTTTCAGCTGCACTCATGTTCAGGGATGTTCGGGTTTTACTCTTCTTTAGACTCGAGAGAGGAATCCTGACTTTAGGCGCCGGTCTCTTTCTCAATGAGCTCCTTTTCCACGCAAAAACTGATGGAACTGCTCCATCGACGTAATTCAGTCGCCTTATACCCAATTTTTTTTCAGGTGTTCTTTTGTAAAATGTAGAGAGCAAACTGTTGTAGAATCTGTAATCGAAAAATGTTTTCCCGGGTCTCCTCGGATAGCGTGCAGCCATTGCTCCTTCAAGTACTTATCGGTAGGTATGGTAAAAAATCCAACTTTCTCGCCATTCGGACCTGTCGATCCTTTTTGCTTACAAAGTGGTACACAGCAATAACGATTTTGTGCAGATTTTATTTCACTCATAGAGAATTTCGACGTTGTACAACCGTTTGATTAATGACAAAACTCGCTAAACTCCCCTCACCCGACTCGTTCTCATGTAGTCGTACTGAGGCTTTCCCGAGGCGTCCGCCATTATGGACTTTTTTTTTATTTTCAGCCCCCGTGTGTTTTTAGTTACAGCATTTTTTTCATTACAATACAACTTTCACTTACATTACATAACAAAGCATTACAGAAAATACTTAACCAGTTCTAATTACGTTAAATTACATGTTTTCTAGCATGTCAAAACAGAAATTTTAGCTACGACTAGTAATTATACATTCAATTTTTCCTTTAGGTGAAAACTTCCTTATCCCTATATTAGTAAGTATACTTTCAAAAGAATTTAGGATTTTAGAGACTCGATCCAGCGAGGGCAGAAGTGGCTTCCATTTCCATAAATTACTTGGCGGTGTCTTATTTCCATTCGGTGAATATGTTTCAGGAAAAACGAGAAGTTGTTTTGAGTCGGATGCCGTTCTTTTGAACGGCATATCCAGATGTAGTGCTTCGCCATTAGGCAACAAAAATTTATTTGGATTCTGAAGTTAGAGTTGTCTGCTGGCTTCAGGCCTAAGGCGGTTTCCATTGCTAAATAGTTTTCTTTTGAAAGAATGCGGCACGTCTGCAACCATATCGAAAAGTTATTCCAAAAGTTTGAGAGGACTTGCTTCAAGGTCTGCCGGGGCGGCGAACGTAATGTCCAGCAAACTCCATTCTCTTCTCCAGTACCTTTGATCAGCAAATGCAGGCCCTGGAAAACGAGATGGTGAAGCTCAATCTTAAAGAGCAGTCGAAGCTCAAACAACGGCGGTTAACGTTTCATTCAAAGATAAATTGAAGACAGGCGCGTAAAGCTAGCTCTGGGCGATATTCCTAATCCTGCATATATCGGCCCAGCAGCCGTAGACTAAATAACTGAGTTCACGTACTCCACACGGATCCACGCGAGACACGTATTACTGCATTGGATGGGATCCTTACAAGCACAGCCTCTGTTTTCTGGAGTTAACATGGCTGGAGTTGTTCCAAACAGTATGTGCGTTCTTAGCCTGCATACCCGGCGTTTACTTAGCCGAACGCGAAGCGCAAGACGTTGAGGGCGAAGGCGCGAAGCGTGAGTTAGTGAGGAAGTAAGTAATAACTTTGTTTAGATATGGCGTATTCATCAGGTATGACAACCCTACAAGCTCAGTCAAATCTATGTAAGAGTATCAAATTCCTTGTAATAAAAAGCTAAAATATTAAAATATGTATAAATTATCCCCACCCCCAGGAAATTAATAAATCTCCTTTACAAGAATGCCGTGTATAGATGGTCAAGCAAAAAAATTGTGACAGCCTCTTGGAAAGCTACTGATAGTTTCTGCTTGCACTTTAAACGTGTTACCATGATGTCAAAATGACGGGGGTGAATACTTGGTTCGCAGATCGACGGATTTGGCTAAAAAAGTTATTCGGTTCAGTTTCGGATTTTGAGGAGACATTTTACGGATTGGCGGATTGACGGATTTTGTTTGTTTTGAAGCACGAATCGTGGAACTTAGACATTTTGTTCAATTTTTTTTAATATTTTCGTTTGCATTTTTTTTTTCTAAAAACTAGTGGGTAGCACACAGCAACGGATCTTGTCAACTTTGTTAATACTTTATGATCCGACTGGTTTTGTATGACAACACAGACGTCATCAGGGAATTAGCGGCAAAATAGATCAAATAACTAGTTCTACACTAATGGTTCAAACTACGTCTTTTATCAATCATGTTGAATCCCTGATAAAGTCTCAGTGAAGTCTATGATCAGACAAAACCGGGAGAATAATAAACAAAGTCAAGAGGATGAGGTGCCTCATCCTGTCTTGACAAAGTTAACACCAGAGCTCTCAAGTCTCACGCATTGAGACTCATGCAAACGAATGCAATCTTACTCTCTCACGCTGAAACTATTTCTCGCGCATTCAAGGCTTTTCATTTAAACAATTCCCTCTGATTCACTCTGACGAAGGGCTAACGCTTGGAACGTCAGCTTTTAGAATCCCGGTACGTTGGTCAATTTAAATGATTAACTCCGTTGCTAAAACCCAATTTTCGAGAGCATCCCCAACCCTGGGTCGCAGGCTGCAGCGTGCGGACCATGGCGTGAGCCGTGTGCCGAGGGCCGTGGTCGCTGGGCTGCAGGCCCGCTATTAGTAAAACCCCAGTAGAGTCGGTTTTTGAGGATACTTTCTGCATTGAAAACGATTTAACTGTTGCCTGTTGGAGAAAATCCGTTAACAAGTACTTACAGATCCTCCGAGACTCGAATCATTTCAGGTACAATGATGGCATTCTCTCTCTCTCTCTCTCTCTTGCTTAACAACAAATTAATGAATTTAGGTAAGCTGAAAGCCATTCCAGTCATTGGGCACTATGGCCACCGCTACCAAGTAAAGTTTGAGCCCGAGCATTAGCGGCCGTGGACAGCTGCTTCGGCCTTTTTAGGCCTCATCAGCATGGCATAGCTCACTCCAAGCAACATCCCACAAGCTTCACATTTTCATCGTTAATGCTCTGGCTCAAACTTTATTTGGTAGATTTAAGAGGTAATGCCCGCTACCATGTGGCCATAGTGCCCAATGAGTGGCTTTCAGCTTACCAAAGGTATTAATTTGTGTGGTGTTCTTGTTACTCGCACCTGTTTAAGGCACAAATCTCTAATTTCCCTATCCCGTTTAAGACAGAATTCAGTTTTTTTCAGACCCTACCAAAGACATGAACCTTCGAAGCCAGATTGCTCTCAAAGAAGACCCCAATAATAATAATAATAATAATAATAATAATAATAATAATAATAATAATAATATTTTTTTAAATAATTTTTTTACAAATTACTAATGACAATTATAAAAAGCATCAAATAGTTAATTAAAAAATAAAAACTAATAATAATAATAATAATAATAAAGTACTTATATAGCGCATGATCCATAAATAGATGATCTCAGGCGCTTAAAATTAACAATAAGATTATTTACAATATTTAAATTATAACTAATCAAGATTATGATAATATTTACAGTGGTAAGAAGTTAAATCATTCTCTAATCTGAGTGATTTTGGAAGTTTGTTCCATTCAGAGGGTGCAGCCACTTGAAAAGCTCTATCTCCTGTTGTCTTGTTTGATTTAAAAGTTGGTGGAGCCAATAAAAGTTCATCATTAGATCGGAGATTGTATCGTGATTTCTTTTTGACTTGAACTTACCTAGACTTTGTATGTAAACAGGTGGCATGATAGCCCATGTATTGCCTTGTACTGAAGTCACCAATAAAATTTTGTATTTAATTCTGAGTTTGACTGGTAGCCAGTGCAACTTGAAAAGCGACAGCATGATACGAACAAAAACGTGTAGAGTTACATATAAGTCTAGCAGCCATATTTTGCAAACGCTGAAGTATTTTAATTTGACCATCAGAGCATCCATAAAGAAGACTGTTGCAGTAATCCAATCGGGCTATTATTGTTGCCTGTGTTAGTGCACGAGTTGACTCATATGTGAGATGCTTCCTTATTCTCCTTATGTTGTATAGATAGAAATGTCCCATAGCGCACATTTTCGTTATATTGGTGTGAAATTGCATGTTACAATCAAACCATACTCCAAGGCTCCTCGCTGAAGTAGTTGTTTTAACTTTAGTATGTTCAATATTCATTTCATCAAGGGATACTTTGTCTAGTTGTTGTCGAGTCTCAATTACTAAGAATTCCGTTTTTTCTTCGTTTGATATCATTTACAACTTTTAGAAGTGCCGTTTCCGTGCTGTGTCGCTTTCTGTAAGCGGATTGTAGTAGGGGATACAAATCATTCTCAGCCAGATGACAATGTAATTGGTCAAAAACTGCTTTCTCTGTTACTTTTGATAGAAACTGCAGATTGCTTATGGGCCTCAAATTCTTATAAGCAGTACCAAGACCAGGTTTCTTGAGCAGAGGCTTGACGAGCGCGTCCTTCCACGCTTCAGGGAAAACACCTTGTGCCGGAAAGTGAGCAGTTAACGATGGTAGTTATAACAGGTAGCAACTGGTCAAGACAGTCGACAACCAGTTGGGTTGGCATTGGGTCTAACTTGCATGATTTTTTGGTGGATTTCTTTATGATTGCACTAGTATCACGTTCAGTCAATAACTCAAATGATCGTAAAACTTTCGCATATGCATTCCACATTAGGATCTGGTGGTACTTCGTTCAAATCTGATGAAATAGCACAAAAAATAGTCACAAAAATAGTCAAAAATAGTAGTTTATATTCGGTTTTCAATAAATTAAAACAACAAATCGTATCGTAAGACCGTGAGAAGTATCAAAGCATTCTAAAACACCGAAGGCCAAGGCATTGTTGAATCGTGACTTATCTATGTGTCAGATTTTTTCCTTTCTTTTTTTCCCTTCTTCAGTTCTTTGCTTCCTTCATCCTTTTTTCAAGATAAATTGCTTCACAGACTTGAAGACTATTTACCCACATAAGCTGAGAGAAGAAGAAGAAAGACAGCGTCTGGTACCTGAGTAAGAAAATGAGGAAAGGAGAGATTTCATAAAACCAGGCAATGACCTTCTAAAGACGATCGAAGGAACCGGCGCTAAAGTTAAAACTAATTTTCATTTGTTTCTTTGTGTGGATCACCATACACACCTCAAGTCAGATTCAAGGTACCTGAACTTGTTGCAATCCATGCCGAACTTTAAATTTCTCCCTTAATTCCATTCTTCACTGATTAAGCGCCTGTCCCGTAGTTGGAGCAAAAACGCGACGTAAACGAAAGAGTCAATTATTAATTTTAAGCTGAAGACGCATTCGCTATTTATATTGATTTATTCATAAAGAAACGACTTTTCACTCTCTAAAAGGGTGTAATTCACTAGCCTGTGTTGGTCTTGTCACTGCCATGCAAACTATGAATTCCCAACTGACAAAAGATACCAGAAGCAACATGAGACAAATTCCAACAAGGGAGTTGCGCTAACGTGTTAAGTAATCGCTCAGTGTTTCCTGGTCGATCCAAGTATTTTACACTTTTACGTTATGAATTTTTAATACGGTATAAAAACAGGTGAGTCAAAAGGCGCACCCATTACTTCTGGCGGTGTCCGCCATGTGCTGTTGAAGTTCATTTTGAGGTCTTCTTGATGTGCACTGCGTCAAAGATCAGAGGCGTCTGCAGGTTAGTTCTCCTAGAAATTAGTTGTATTTGGTCTTACTATGAGTATTTCGTTTCCAAAATATTTCGTTTTCGAGGTATTGCAAGCAACATCGAGTGAACTCGTTAGGAACTGACTTTAGTTTCGTTTATGAACATGACACTTATTTCTACGTACGGCTGAATCGTCACTAAATCTTGTTAGGATGCAGGTGATCTCCACCTGGTTTCGTTCAGCTCCGAGATCTAAATTAAATAATGTCAACGACGTAAGATTTTCTTTCGCAAAACTGGCGAACATTTCGCATCCGCATCACAGTATATGTTAGTAAATTTCTTTCTCTCTTTCTCGTTAGATGACCGTGAAAGAACTTACACGATGAGTGGAACCTGAAGACACACTTGTTACAAACCTTAGGTTCCAGAATTAAGGTAAGACTTGACCAGAATTGTTTTTATTTGTCTGTTCCTCTGTCTCTCCCTGGCATGAAACATGCACCGTATTCCAGCAACGTTGTGCTGTTATCCTGCTACAAACACACGGCGTGAAATTTACTACTATCATCGGAAATTCCATTGAATCAGGAGTGGTTAAGATGCCCTAGGGCCCGTTTATATAGTCTGGTCTGAGTTTACCTTGGGCACTGCAGTCTTATTGTCTAATCAATTGGTTTTCATCTTTTAGGTCAAAATATGAACGGTTATGATAAACCTACGATTGGGGAACGCAAGCCAAGAATGTTCCATCACTCTGCCACTCAAGCGCAACTTATTCAGATAAGCCCAACACGTGTTATTCAATTCAGTTAGGAGTAATGTAATTAGAATTACCACAAAATGGAGGCATATAATTTTGAGTCACAGGAAAGAAAACTAAATTTGCGCGTCCACGAAAATCTTACGTGGTTACAAGAACATAAGTTTTGGTTTCAAATTTAATTGAAAAACAAGGGTGAACCTTTGGTAACCAATTCAATGAGTGATATTCAGCAGATAGTTGTTTAATTTCCATTTATTTGAATTAGGAAGTTTTTTCTGAAATTTATATCGGTTGGAGGGTGGAGACAAGCATCTCCCCGCAGTGCTTCAAGCTGTTTGGTTTTTTCTTTTTTCCGCCAAATTTGCAAATAGACAAAATGTTTTGAATTTCGCCTTGGACTAGTTTCTGTGACCCAAAAGAGGCCCTTGGGGACGGGTGCCGTCCAGCTCATCGCCTCTATCCCAGCCCCGATGTACGTCGGGACAGACCACAACATGGGACTACGTGCCCTACTCCAGTTTCGTTCGGTGTGTGGGTTCTTTCACGTCTCCTTCCAGTTTCACGTGTGGGGGTAAAGGAGACAACGCTAACGGCTTACCTGCCTAGTGACGTGATCATCCGAACTGAAGAGCAGATGTTAAGCAAACAGCCAGCACGATCCTACCTAAGCCTGGTTTGTGATCCAGCCTGGGGTTTGGACCCACCCTCTCTCGCCCAGCAGTCTGGTGCTCTACCAACTAAGCCAACCGGGCGGCAGTTAAATTATGCTTACAAATAATAATAGCAAACTTTATTTACAATTCTTCGAAAACAAATACAGAAAAGTTTCAGATAAAAATTCAATAAACGCTTTCAAATTCTGCACTTCATGTTAAAAAGTGTTCATGCATTATACTTTTTAAAAAAAACGTTGTTACTGATATATGCGCAAAATTACAAGTCCCTTTGTTTCTTGGAATTCGGTTATTTAGATTATTTTATTCTCGAGACACAAAACTAGAAAAGCGAAAGGCGAATAGCAAAACTAAAACCCTATACAAGGCTGCTAAAAAAAAAAGAAAACAAACACTAAACAACGTCAATGGCTCCTTCGGCAGCTGCGATTTCAATATCACAATTGTTGTAGTCAAACGCAGTACGGCGCTTCACCCGCGATCCTCGAAGGCAAACCAGGGCCGACCGAAGGAGTGCAAAGCATGTCCTTGCTCGAATCCAGGAAATTGTTTGCGAGTATTGTTTCTTTCCTTTCTTGGCGGCTATCAGCTCAGCCAGTCGACTTTGGTACTTTATACATTCCTTCCCCATCCCTCCAGTAGTTGTAAATACAAGCGGCGTGAACGAGCCATGCCCAACATCCAACACTCTCCTGGAATACAACCGCTTCTTGTCGTTTTCATGGATGTGATAGATCTGCTGCGGCTCCTGGTCCCTGTAAAACTCGGCATTAGGGTGGCAAATCCTCATATCAAAAGATGCCGAGCTCTGGGGATTCCAGAAGCCACGCGCCCGAATGTCCAATATTGCGTCTTGTGCTCTAAATATTGGACCCTCTACTGAACTGTTTTTCAGTGATGTCTTGGAGAACTGGATCGACCTCGACGTCACCACACACAATACTCAAGAGATCGGCCTCGAGGTCTCTCAACTCGTTATGACGTTGGATTACGAAACCTCCTCGTTTGCAAATCATTGCGTGATCTACTGTGAAGTTTTCTCCACACGCACATACTGATGGAATGTCATCGATCGGCCAATCATAACGTAGCTTAACAGCATCGCGAAACTATCTCTTACTGACGTTAAAACCCTGCTCTTGAAGGGGAAGAACAAATAATAACAATAATAGTGATAGTAATAATGATAATTAATAATAATAATAATAATTATTATTATTATTACAATAACATCAAAAAATTAGTTCTTTTGTAACTGCCTCGCTTTCTTCTTTGGCCTGATATAACTTTAAGGAGATTTTCCAGTCAGGGGAAGGCTGTTAGGTCTCTAAGATAATTTGTCCCCAACGTTTTGAATGTCACTGAATTGATTTTTAACACCTCATATTAATGTAGCTGATCCGTAAAATCGATATAAAACTGAATATACCAGTAAAAAGGATCGAGGGCGATTTGCCACTGAGGGTAAGGAGGGAAGGTGCCTCGAACATTTCTCATACGTTTGAAATTTCCCCCTGAATTTGTAACTGGGGCTCTGGGGTGATCACTACATAAAAATCGTTTCCGACAACAAACCGCCAAAGCAACCTGTGGGGGAAGGAGGGAGGGCGCTTAAAAAGAATTATTCTTAACGTTAGAATCGTTTTGATTTTTTTTTTCATAGAAATAGAAAATCGATTGGATGATCCAAAACAAATTGAAGTTGAACTGAATCATTATTGTTACCAAAAGTAGAAAACAGAAAACAAACCTTGAATAAAAATATTTGAATTGTTATCTAAGAGCAAAATAGATAACAATAAGAATATTGCTGATCCATATATGGCTTATAAGCAATGGTGTAACCTCCGTATGTTTTGCAGTAGTGGAATTAATTGTAAAACGCTGCTTTTACGGAGAAACGGGATCACTGTCTACGGACAAATCTTGCCAGTGTACGAATGACCGAACTTTTCCGATGGAATTCGGCGATGGCAGTCGATAACAATCGTAAACTCTTGACCAAAAGGTATATCGTTCTATTTCCCGGACACTTCACCTCTCGCTCGATCACTATTTTCCGTTATTCTTCGGAACATGACAATCAAGTTCCGATATTCGATTCCAATGAATCACATGTGGTCTAATTACTATAACTTTTTTGCGGCCGGAGTTGTCTCGTTTTCTGGAAGTAGACAAAGCGCATATCCGCTTAGTTCACATTTCTTTGTTTAGTAAGCTGCTGCAGAGTTTCACTTTCGCAACAAGTCCTCTCAAAATATACAAAGAAAAAAATGTTTTCGGAAATGGTTACTAGCTACTAGCTAGGGCAAAACTAAGGTCTAACTTTCAAGATTAAAGTAATACCTTGCTTTCTTGTGAGCTTATTGTATTATCGGGACAAGATGAACGAAAACCTTTTGAAAAACATTAATTTTTTTATAAAACGTTTACCGGTAGAGAACAGTAAATTACTATGATGGTAAGCTTTCGCGGGATTTGGTATTTGTATGAATTGGTTTGCCGGGCGCGGTAAAGTTAATTTTATTCCCAAAACTGAGAAAAATTTCTGAATAAATTGTTCATGCATTGGTAATTGTGGAATTTAGGTTAATGTTTACCTGGAATATTCCTATATTCCTCTCTTAACGTTAGAACATTTTCATAACAGTATAATGGAAATTTCGGTAAAAGGACCAATTCATCGTCAAGAAAATGCAACGCCTAATTCGATTGGGACGGAAACTCAATGGACGACACTTTACTGCTAAGTTGCAGGCCGAAATGAAAAACACACCTGGAAATAGCGATTCTCAAACCAAAGGAACAAGTACATTTATCTATTAAGACGGCTGAAGATTCTTTGAATGTACACAAATTCTTTCTATTGATTGTTCCTTTCATCACTTTCAAAGGTTTATTTTAACATGGCACCATAGGATTATCACGTGTTAGGTGTCCCATTATCGATCTAGATTCAATTCACGCGTTTTTCTCGACACCAATTTATAAGGTCACGGGTCTAACTCTTGTCCGGATCACTATAACCACGGTCTTGGGTAAGGGCATGCTAGCTGTGCTCAACATCTGCCTCAGTTTAGAGGCGCGTTATTGGGCAGTGACGTTTAAGCGGCTGGCCTTGTCGCCCTCATCTCCATACGTAAAACTGCTGGGGGACATAGAAGAACCCACAACCTGATCGAAGAGAAGGGGACGTAGTACCCGGTGCTGTGGTTGCACTCCCACACATCACGGTTGGGTGGAGGCCGGGTGATGGGCTGACCACCTGTCTTTAAGAGTCTTTGCTGGGTCACAGAAACATCCTTGGAAACTTAATTCTTAGGAGGCCTTATGTGCTACTTGGCATGGAAATGATTATACGAAAATTCTAGAAAATTACTTAAATTTTTTCATAAAAACAAACAGAACGAGAAGAGTCTCATTTTGATCATTTACTTTGACCTTAAATAATCTAAAGAGAATTACAGTTTGGACTTCATTAGTTTTTCCACTCTGATGCACCCCACCCATGCTAATGCTGGTTTATTTGTTTTAGTCACAGAACCGAGATGATGGACCAAGTGGCAGATAAAGCAAGCAAGGATAACGTTTGGTAAAACATCTAACTTTGGCAAGGTACGATTTATTTAATATTGTCACACTTCAATTTTTTTCCTTTTCACCTGCCTGTCAGAACAATTCTTGCAAAAGCGTTGCTTTTCTTTGCAAGAACAACACTTTGAAATTTGGTCAGTAACGTAGCCGGTCCGATGCAAGAGAGTTTTTAAAATGTTTGTAAAAAATTTACATATACTGGTACCTTCACAAATGTTCATGGAATAAATCACGCTGCTTTATAATACAGAATTTGAAAACATTCGTCCTAGACCAAAATACCTCGAGACGTATCAAAACAAAATGAAATCGTTTAGTTGTTTTCGCAAAACGTTTCAATTTTGAGTTAATCTTGCACTCTGACGTTCCCGCAGCCATTTGAAACTTTAATTTAAGCCGCTTAAGCTTGGTAATTTGTTGACAAACCAACCAAGAGTAAACTGCAGAACTACAAAATGCGTTCTTTCACTTTCCGGCACTGATAACTTAATTTTTGTATTGCTTAAATTCGATAGTGTCACTTTTGTTTGAGCTGGTTTTCTGAAACTTTCGAAGAGATTTAAAAAAGTCCACGTTTAGGAACCGAACTTTGCGAAAACAAAATTTTACCTCTTCGCATGACGTTAGTACATTGTCTCTAAGCAAATATAGTCGACAACATCTCTTGGCTGTTTAGCAATGATTTAAAATGATAAAATGATAAAATGACCAAACATTTCCATTGATATAACAAGAATGACAATTTGCACTTAATCAACAGGCAAAACTAACTTTGACACTTAAGCTTACCTTTAAGTACCGTTTCAAGGTTGTGGCTGGAACTTGAGCGCCTGCCCATGTACTCTTGTGGGGATGTTTGCGCTGTGTTGTAACGTTGTTGTTGTTGTTGTTCTGTTTATCAAACACTGTTTTGATAAAGCGTGCACATCACTTTTAATTGTTACAAAATCGCAATTAGTACTTTCTCTGAAAGTATCTACAAAAAACCTGTCTAAAAATTCTCACTTTACCGGCCAAAGCAAATTGGTGCTCGCTTTGATATACAAACAGTAAACGCGAGAAAATCGATAGCGTGGTCACATGGAATTGTGTTCAGTTCTAAGGAAACGAGCTTCCGTTGTTACTCGCTTTAAAAAATGCGTTTCTACATATTGTCATAAATCTAAAAGAATTCAAAAGAGAATTATCAGTTCTAACTAAACTAGAATCAACTATTGAGATTCTGGAAAAAGGAAAATGAAACGACCATCTACAGTTTGATTTGTTATTAATTGAAGAACTCTTTTGTTTTCCCAATAAGACAGGACCTCATAATTACAAAATTCTTATTTCTTTAAGCACAATTGGACGTATTACAGGTGTTAGAAAAGACTCCCTTCAATTTGTTTATTTGTGATTGATTTGACCGATTGATTGACCTTTTAGAGCATATCATCTATATAACAGGTATAGCATAAACTGTTCTTAACTGAAAGGCTCACGTTCTGTTTTCAGGTTGACTGGGAAAGAGTGATTAAGCCGAGGACGCCAGTGCTACCCCTTGTCAAGATACAATGGAGTTGCTGTGTTGTACTCAAGCTGTTTCCTGGCTGACAAAAGACAATGCATTTTACGCAAAGCCAAGATGTTGAAGAAAGTGCATACAATTTAGACATGGCTGGCTACAAGCATTTAAGCCCGATTTCTGCTTTGATTGAAGAGCTCTTACTATTAAGAGTCTGCAGCCGCCCTGATGAATTAAGAAACACTTGATATATGGCCAAGTACGCTGGAAGTACAGTATATTTATTTGTGCCACCAAATTCATACCCAAAGCCGAAAAATGGCGGAAATCAGACAAGAAATTGGTATAGAGGCACTCTATATTATCTTAAGTAGAAGAATTTTGAATCTATTTCTTTTGCATGAACAGCAACGAAACTTAAAATTTGAAAATGAAATTGAGAACAATTCTTCGAATCCATTTTATTTTCACATTTAATCTGCTTGGCTTGCGTTGCTATCGAGTTCTGTTTTCACAATCCACTAGACTCAGCTAAATTAAAAAACAACTTGGAATGTTCTTAGGGTAAAACTGTAAGTGTAATTACTTTGCTTCCAAATCCATACCTCCAAGTCGAAAAATGCCAAAATCGGAAAAGAATCGAAATTGAAATAGAGGCACTCTACTGCATCGTTTGTAGAAGGCGCGTTTTATTTTCTTTTAATTTGAAATTTGAAATTAGGATTAATTGTCACTTATGCTGAAAGCTATTTCCTTTCACGGATACCAACCGAACTTAGAATTTCGCATCAAAGTTTTTTTTGGTGCAAATAGTTTACCAATTAATATAGTGTCATTTGTTTGGTTTTCCTCAGTTGTGCGTTACTATCGAGTTCTGCTTTTGCAATCTAGACTCGGTTAAAACAAAAAAGAGAAATGTTTTGGCAAAAGTCTTTATTTTGCGATTAGTTTCTTCTTTCGCTGTGTTAAAATTGCAAAGATTTATTTCTTACCGTCCTTGTAAGTCATAGTTGTGTAAAATACATTGAAGACAGCAATAATACATACAAAATAGAGTTTCAGGCGATTTACTTTCAACTTCTGCTATAGCGAGTAATTTTTGCGATAATCAGTTTTGCGTCTTCAGCCTGAAGAGAACAATTCAATGAAGGCTACCGTTACCTTATTCTTCGCTTTGCTTGTCTGGATAGAGGAGGGGGGAAAGAGACCGCAGAGAGAGACTAGGAATGAATAGTACTGCAACAGATAACTTTTAATTTGTAGTGCTGCCGAGCGATGTTTATGATGGAGTTTCTTGAAGATCAAATTACGGTAAGTGGACATTTTCAATTTGAATCCGTAGTAGCTTTCAAATAACATCGTTAGTGCTCGTCGGGAAAGCACATTTTAGATAACTTTTGTCGTCAATTTTTATAATGCGCAGTGCGTTACACTTCTCAAGCTGCACAAATACTAGCGGACTGAATAAATTATTTCTAAGACCAACGAAAAAATTCGTCTCGACAGGAAAGGATAGATTCAAATGAACTACCGGTAAGTTAAGACAGCAATTTTTGG
>OX419346.1:1827730-1905230 GCA_948470475.1 Galaxea fascicularis
AAAAGCATGGGTTAACCCCTTTGGGTTTTGGTCAAAATTTCAACTTTGCTGAAATCTTGCACACAGCTCAAATAAGAAGAGAAATAATGTTTTGGGAGTTTTTAGAAGCATTTCAACATCATTTCTAGACTCCTCTTTGAACTAGGCAAACTTTCAGCCAAATGCCAAATTTGAGCTAAAACTGGCCAAAAGCATGGGTTAACCCCTTTGGGTTTTGGTCAAAATTTCAACTTTGCTGAAATCTTGCACACAGCTCAAATAAGAAGAGAAATAATGTTTTGGGAGTTTTTAGAAGCATTTCAACATCATTTCTAGACTCCTCTTTGAACTAGGCAAACTTTCAGCCAAATTCCAAATTTGAGCCAAAACTGGCCAAAAGCATGGGTTAACCCCTTTGGGTTTTGGTCAAAATTTCAACTTTGCTGAAATCTTGCACACAGCTCAAATAAGAAGAGAAATAATGTTTTGGGAGCTTTTTAGAAGCATTTCAACATCATTTCTAGACTCCTCTTTGAACTAGGCAAACTTTCAGCCAAATTCCAAATTTGAGCCAAAACTGGCCAAAAGCATGGGTTAACCCCTTTGGGTTTTGGTCAAAATTTCAACTTTGCTGAAATCTTGCACACAGCTCAAATAAGAAGAGAAATAATGTTTTGGGAGTTTTTAGAAGCATTTCAACATCATTTCTAGACTCCTCTTTCAACTAGGCAAACTTTCAGCCAAATTCCAAATTTGAGCCAAAACTGGCCAAAAGCATGGGTTAACCCCTTTGGGTTTTGGTCAAAATTTCAACTTTGCTGAAATCTTGCACACAGCTCAAATAAGAAGAGAAATAATGTTTTGGGAGTTTTTAGAAGCATTTCAACATCATTTCTAGACTCCTCTTTGAACTAGGCAAACTTTCAGCCAAATTCCAAATTTGAGCCAAAACTGGCCAAAAGCATGGGTTAACCCCTTTGGGTTTTGGTCAAAATTTCAACTTTGCTGAAATCTTGCACACAGCTCAAATAAGAAGAGAAATAATGTTTTGGGAGTTTTTAGAAGCATTTCAACATCATTTCTAGACTCCTCTTTGAACTAGGCAAACTTTCAGCCAAATTCCAAATTTGAGCCAAAACTGGCCAAAAGCATGGGTTAACCCCTTTGGGTTTTGGTCAAAATTTCAACTTTGCTGAAATCTTGCACACAGCTCAAATAAGAAGAGAAATAATGTTTTGGGAGTTTTTAGAAGCATTTCAACATCATTTCTAGACTCCTCTTTGAACTAGGCAAACTTTCAGCCAAATTCCAAATTTGAGCCAAAACTGGCCAAAAGCATGGGTTAACCCCTTTGGGTTTTGGTCAAAATTTCAACTCTGCTGAAATCTTGCACACAGCTCAAATAAGAAGAGAAATAATGTTTTGGGAGTTTTTAGAAGCATTTCAACATCATTTCTAGACTCCTCTTTGAACTAGGCAAACTTTCAGCCAAATTCCAAATTTGAGCCAAAACTGGCCAAAAGCATGGGTTAACCCCTTTGGGTTTTGGTCAAAATTTCAACTTTGCTGAAATCTTGCACACAGCTCAAATAAGAAGAGAAATAATGTTTTGGGAGTTTTTAGAAGCATTTCAACATCATTTCTAGACTCCTCTTTGAACTAGGCAAACTTTCAGCCAAATTCCAAATTTGAGCCAAAACTGGCCAAAAGCATGGGTTAACCCCTTTGGGTTTTGGTCAAAATTTCAACTTTGCTGAAATCTTGCACACAGCTCAAATAAGAAGAGAAATAATGTTTTGGGAGTTTTTAGAAGCATTTCAACATCATTTCTAGACTCCTCTTTGAACTAGGCAAACTTTCAGCCAAATTCCAAATTTGAGCCAAAACTGGCCAAAAGCATGGGTTAACCCCTTTGGGTTTTGGTCAAAATTTCAACTTTGCTGAAATCTTGCACACAGCTCAAATAAGAAGAGAAATAATGTTTTGGGAGTTTTTAGAAGCATTTCAACATCATTTCTAGACTCCTCTTTGAACTAGGCAAACTTTCAGCCAAATTCCAAATTTGAGCCAAAACTGGCCAAAAGCATGGGTTAACCCCTTTGGGTTTTGGTCAAAATTTCAACTTTGCTGAAATCTTGCACACAGCTCAAATAAGAAGAGAAATAATGTTTTGGGAGTTTTTAGAAGCATTTCAACATCATTTCTAGACTCCTCTTTGAACTAGGCAAACTTTCAGCCAAATTCCAAATTTGAGCCAAAACTGGCCAAAAGCATGGGTTAACCCCTTTGGGTTTTGGTCAAAATTTCAACTTTGCTGAAATCTTGCACACAGCTCAAATAAGAAGAGAAATAATGTTTTGGGAGTTTTTAGAAGCATTTCAACATCATTTCTAGACTCCTCTTTGAACTAGGCAAACTTTCAGCCAAATTCCAAATTTGAGCCAAAACTGGCCAAAAGCATGGGTTAACCCCTTTGGGTTTTGGTCAAAATTTCAACTTTGCTGAAATCTTGCACACAGCTCAAATAAGAAGAGAAATAATGTTTTGGGAGTTTTTAGAAGCATTTCAACATCATTTCTAGACTCCTCTTTGAACTAGGCAAACTTTCAGCCAAATTCCAAATTTGAGCCAAAACTGGCCAAAAGCATGGGTTAACCCCTTTGGGTTTTGGTCAAAATTTCAACTTTGCTGAAATCTTGCACACAGCTCAAATAAGAAGAGAAATAATGTTTTGGGAGTTTTTAGAAGCATTTCAACATCATTTCTAGACTCCTCTTTGAACTAGGCAAACTTTCAGCCAAATTCCAAATTTGAGCCAAAACTGGCCAAAAGCATGGGTTAACCCCTTTGGGTTTTGGTCAAAATTTCAACTTTGCTGAAATCTTGCACACAGCTCAAATAAGAAGAGAAATAATGTTTTGGGAGTTTTTAGAAGCATTTCAACATCATTTCTAGACTCCTCTTTGAACTAGGCAAACTTTCAGCCAAATTCCAAATTTGAGCCAAAACTGGCCAAAAGCATGGGTTAACCCCTTTGGGTTTTGGTCAAAATTTCAACTTTGCTGAAATCTTGCACACAGCTCAAATAAGAAGAGAAATAATGTTTTGGGAGTTTTTAGAAGCATTTCAACATCATTTCTAGACTCCTCTTTGAACTAGGCAAACTTTCAGCCAAATTCCAAATTTGAGCCAAAACTGGCCAAAAGCATGGGTTAACCCCTTTGGGTTTTGGTCAAAATTTCAACTTTGCTGAAATCTTGCACACAGCTCAAATAAGAAGAGAAATAATGTTTTGGGAGTTTTTAGAAGCATTTCAACATCATTTCTAGACTCCTCTTTGAACTAGGCAAACTTTCAGCCAAATTCCAAATTTGAGCCAAAACTGGCCAAAAGCATGGGTTAACCCCTTTGGGTTTTGGTCAAAATTTCAACTTTGCTGAAATCTTGCACACAGCTCAAATAAGAAGAGAAATAATGTTTTGGGAGTTTTTAGAAGCATTTCAACATCATTTCTAGACTCCTCTTTGAACTAGGCAAACTTTCAGCCAAATTCCAAATTTGAGCCAAAACTGGCCAAAAGCATGGGTTAACCCCTTTGGGTTTTGGTCAAAATTTCAACTTTGCTGAAATCTTGCACACAGCTCAAATAAGAAGAGAAATAATGTTTTGGGAGTTTTTAGAAGCATTTCAACATCATTTCTAGACTCCTCTTTGAAGCTAGGCAAACTTTCAGCCAAATTCCAAATTTGAGCCAAAACTGGCCAAAAGCATGGGTTAACCCCTTTGGGTTTTGGTCAAAATTTCAACTTTGCTGAAATCTTGCACACAGCTCAAATAAGAAGAGAAATAATGTTTTGGGAGTTTTTAGAAGCATTTCAACATCATTTCTAGACTCCTCTTTGAACTAGGCAAACTTTCAGCCAAATTCCAAATTTGAGCCAAAACTGGCCAAAAGCATGGGTTAACCCCTTTGGGTTTTGGTCAAAATTTCAACTTTGCTGAAATCTTGCACACAGCTCAAATAAGAAGAGAAATAATGTTTTGGGAGTTTTTAGAAGCATTTCAACATCATTTCTAGACTCCTCTTTGAACTAGGCAAACTTTCAGCCAAATTCCAAATTTGAGCCAAAACTGGCCAAAAGCATGGGTTAACCCCTTTGGGTTTTGGTCAAAATTTCAACTTTGCTGAAATCTTGCACACAGCTCAAATAAGAAGAGAAATAATGTTTTGGGAGTTTTTAGAAGCATTTCAACATCATTTCTAGACTCCTCTTTGAACTAGGCAAACTTTCAGCCAAATTCCAAATTTGAGCTAAAACTGGCCAAAAGCATGGGTTAACCCCTTTGGGTTTTGGTCAAAATTTCAACTTTGCTGAAATCTTGCACACAGCTCAAATAAGAAGAGAAATAATGTTTTGGGAGTTTTTAGAAGCATTTCAACATCATTTCTAGACTCCTCTTTGAACTAGGCAAACTTTCAGCCAAATTCCAAATTTGAGCCAAAACTGGCCAAAAGCATGGGTTAACCCCTTTGGGTTTTGGTCAAAATTTCAACTTTGCTGAAATCTTGCACACAGCTCAAATAAGAAGAGAAATAATGTTTTGGGAGCTTTTAGAAGCATTTCAACATCATTTCTAGACTCCTCTTTGAACTTGGCAAACTTTCAGCCAAATTCCAAATTTGAGCCAAAACTGGCCAAAAGCATGGGTTAACCCCTTTGGGTTTTGGTCAAAATTTCAACTTTGCTGAAATCTTGCACACAGCTCAAATAAGAAGAGAAATAATGTTTTGGGAGTTTTTAGAAGCATTTCAACATCATTTCTAGACTCCTCTTTGAACTAGGCAAACTTTCAGCCAAATTCCAAATTTGAGCCAAAACTGGCCAAAAGCATGGGTTAACCCCTTTGGGTTTTGGTCAAAATTTCAACTTTGCTGAAATCTTGCACACAGCTCAAATAAGAAGAGAAATAATGTTTTGGGAGTTTTTAGAAGCATTTCAACATCATTTCTAGACTCCTCTTTGAACTAGGCAAACTTTCAGCCAAATTCCAAATTTGAGCCAAAACTGGCCAAAAGCATGGGTTAACCCCTTTGGGTTTTGGTCAAAATTTCAACTTTGCTGAAATCTTGCACACAGCTCAAATAAGAAGAGAAATAATGTTTTGGGAGCTTTTAGAAGCATTTCAACATCATTTCTAGACTCCTCTTTGAACTAGGCAAACTTTCAGCCAAATTCCAAATTTGAGCCAAAACTGGCCAAAAGCATGGGTTAACCCCTTTGGGTTTTGGTCAAAATTTCAACTTTGCTGAAATCTTGCACACAGCTCAAATAAGAAGAGAAATAATGTTTTGGGAGTTTTTAGAAGCATTTCAACATCATTTCTAGACTCCTCTTTGAACTAGGCAAACTTTCAGCCAAATTCCAAATTTGAGCCAAAACTGGCCAAAAGCATGGGTTAACCCCTTTGGGTTTTGGTCAAAATTTCAACTTTGCTGAAATCTTGCACACAGCTCAAATAAGAAGAGAAATAATGTTTTGGGAGTTTTTAGAAGCATTTCAACATCATTTCTAGACTCTTCTTTGAACTAGGCAAACTTTCAGCCAAATTCCAAATTTGAGCCAAAACTGGCCAAAAGCATGGGTTAACCCCTTTGGGTTTTGGTCAAAATTTCAACTTTGCTGAAATCTTGCACACAGCTCAAATAAGAAGAGAAATAATGTTTTGGGAGTTTTTAGAAGCATTTCAACATCATTTCTAGACTCCTCTTTGAACTAGGCAAACTTTCAGCCAAATTCCAAATTTGAGCTAAAACTGGGCAAAAGCATGGGTTAACCCCTTTGGGTTTTGGTCAAAATTTCAACTTTGCTGAAATCTTGCACACAGCTCAAATAAGAAGAGAAATAATGTTTTGGGAGTTTTTAGAAGCATTTCAACATCATTTCTAGACTCCTCTTTGAACTAGGCAAACTTTCAGCCAAATTCCAAATTTGAGCCAAAACTGGCCAAAAGCATGGGTTAACCCCTTTGGGTTTTGGTCAAAATTTCAACTTTGCTGAAATCTTGCACACAGCTCAAATAAGAAGAGAAATAATGTTTTGGGAGTTTTTAGAAGCATTTCAACATCATTTCTAGACTCCTCTTTGAACTAGGCAAACTTTCAGCCAAATTCCAAATTTGAGCCAAAACTGGCCAAAAGCATGGGTTAACCCCTTTGGGTTTTGGTCAAAATTTCAACTTTGCTGAAATCTTGCACACAGCTCAAATAAGAAGAGAAATAATGTTTTGGGAGCTTTTAGAAGCATTTCAACATCATTTCTAGACTCCTCTTTGAACTAGGCAAACTTTCAGCCAAATTCCAAATTTGAGCCAAAACTGGCCAAAAGCATGGGTTAACCCCTTTGGGTTTTGGTCAAAATTTCAACTTTGCTGAAATCTTGCACACAGCTCAAATAAGAAGAGAAATAATGTTTTGGGAGTTTTTAGAAGCATTTCAACATCATTTCTAGACTCCTCTTTGAACTAGGCAAACTTTCAGCCAAATTCCAAATTTGAGCTAAAACTGGCCAAAAGCATGGGTTAACCCCTTTGGGTTTTGGTCAAAATTTCAACTTTGCTGAAATCTTGCACACAGCTCAAATAAGAAGAGAAATAATGTTTTGGGAGTTTTTAGAAGCATTTCAACATCATTTCTAGACTCCTCTTTCAACTAGGCAAACTTTCAGCCAAATTCCAAATTTGAGCCAAAACTGGCCAAAAGCATGGGTTAACCCCTTTGGGTTTTGGTCAAAATTTCAACTTTGCTGAAATCTTGCACACAGCTCAAATAAGAAGAGAAATAATGTTTTGGCAGTTTTTAGAAGCATTTCAACATCATTTCTAGACTCCTCTTTGAACTAGGCAAACTTTCAGCCAAATTCCAAATTTGAGCCAAAACTGGCCAAAAGCATGGGTTAACCCCTTTGGGTTTTGGTCAAAATTTCAACTTTGCTGAAATCTTGCACACAGCTCAAATAAGAAGAGAAATAATGTTTTGGGAGTTTTTAGAAGCATTTCAACATCATTTCTAGACTCCTCTTTGAACTAGGCAAACTTTCAGCCAAATTCCAAATTTGAGCCAAAACTGGCCAAAAGCATGGGTTAACCCCTTTGGGTTTTGGTCAAAATTTCAACTTTGCTGAAATCTTGCACACAGCTCAAATAAGAAGAGAAATAATGTTTTGGGAGTTTTTAGAAGCATTTCAACATCATTTCTAGACTCCTCTTTGAACTAGGCAAACTTTCAGCCAAATTCCAAATTTGAGCCAAAACTGGCCAAAAGCATGGGTTAACCCCTTTGGGTTTTGGTCAAAATTTCAACTTTGCTGAAATCTTGCACACAGCTCAAATAAGAAGAGAAATAATGTTTTGGCAGTTTTTAGAAGCATTTCAACATCATTTCTAGACTCCTCTTTCAACTAGGCAAACTTTCAGCCAAATTCCAAATTTGAGCCAAAACTGGCCAAAAGCATGGGTTAACCCCTTTGGGTTTTGGTCAAAATTTCAACTTTGCTGAAATCTTGCACACAGCTCAAATAAGAAGAGAAATAATGTTTTGGGAGTTTTTAGAAGCATTTCAACATCATTTCTAGACTCCTCTTTGAACTAGGCAAACTTTCAGCCAAATTCCAAATTTGAGCCAAAACTGGCCAAAAGCATGGGTTAACCCCTTTGGGTTTTGGTCAAAATTTCAACTTTGCTGAAATCTTGCACACAGCTCAAATAAGAAGAGAAATAATGTTTTGGGAGTTTTTAGAAGCATTTCAACATCATTTCTAGACTCCTCTTTGAACTAGGCAAACTTTCAGCCAAATTCCAAATTTGAGCCAAAACTGGCCAAAAGCATGGGTTAACCCCTTTGGGTTTTGGTCAAAATTTCAACTTTGCTGAAATCTTGCACACAGCTCAAATAAGAAGAGAAATAATGTTTTGGGAGTTTTTAGAAGCATTTCAACATCATTTCTAGACTCCTCTTTCAACTAGGCAAACTTTCAGCCAAATTCCAAATTTGAGCCAAAACTGGCCAAAAGCATGGGTTAACCCCTTTGGGTTTTGGTCAAAATTTCAACTTTGCTGAAATCTTGCACACAGCTCAAATAAGAAGAGAAATAATGTTTTGGGAGTTTTTAGAAGCATTTCAACATCATTTCTAGACTCCTCTTTCAACTAGGCAAACTTTCAGCCAAATTCCAAATTTGAGCCAAAACTGGCCAAAAGCATGGGTTAACCCCTTTGGGTTTTGGTCAAAATTTCAACTTTGCTGAAATCTTGCACACAGCTCAAATAAGAAGAGAAATAATGTTTTGGGAGTTTTTAGAAGCATTTCAACATCATTTCTAGACTCCTCTTTCAACTAGGCAAACTTTCAGCCAAATTCCAAATTTGAGCCAAAACTGGCCAAAAGCATGGGTTAACCCCTTTGGGTTTTGGTCAAAATTTTAACTTTGCTGAAATCTTGAACACAGCTCAAATAAGAAGAGAAATAATGTTTTGGGAGTTTTTAGAAGCATTTCAACATCATTTCTAGACTCCTCTTTCAACTAGGCAAACTTTCAGCCAAATTCCAAATTTGAGCCAAAACTGGCCAAAAGCATGGGTTAACCCCTTTGGGTTTTGGTCAAAATTTCAACTTTGCTGAAATCTTGCACACAGCTCAAATAAGAAGAGAAATAATGTTTTGGCAGTTTTTAGAAGCATTTCAACATCATTTCTAGACTCCTCTTTCAACTAGGCAAACTTTCAGCCAAATTCCAAATTTGAGCCAAAACTGGCCAAAAGCATGGGTTAACCCCTTTGGGTTTTGGTCAAAATTTCAACTTTGCTGAAATCTTGCACACAGCTCAAATAAGAAGAGAAATAATGTTTTGGGAGTTTTTAGAAGCATTTCAACATCATTTCTAGACTCCTCTTTGAACTAGGCAAACTTTCAGCCAAATTCCAAATTTGAGCCAAAACTGGCCAAAAGCATGGGTTAACCCCTTTGGGTTTTGGTCAAAATTTCAACTTTGCTGAAATCTTGCACACAGCTCAAATAAGAAGAGAAAAAATGTTTTGGGAGTTTTTAGAAGCATTTCAACATCATTTTTAGACTCCTCTTTGAACTAGGCAAACTTTCAGCCAAATTCCAAATTTGAGCCAAAACTGGCCAAAAGCATGGGTTAACCCCTTTGGGTTTTGGTCAAAATTTCAACTTTGCTGAAATCTTGCACACAGCTCAAATAAGAAGAGAAATAATGTTTTGGGAGTTTTTAGAAGCATTTCAACATCATTTCTAGACTCCTCTTTGAACTAGGCAAACTTTCAGCCAAATTCCAAATTTGAGCCAAAACTGGCCAAAAGCATGGGTTAACCCCTTTGGGTTTTGGTCAAAATTTCAACTTTGCTGAAATCTTGCACACAGCTCAAATAAGAAGAGAAATAATGTTTTGGGAGTTTTTAGAAGCATTTCAACATCATTTCTAGACTCCTCTTTCAACTAGGCAAACTTTCAGCCAAATTCCAAATTTGAGCCAAAACTGGCCAAAAGCATGGGTTAACCCCTTTGGGTTTTGGTCAAAATTTCAACTTTGCTGAAATCTTGCACACAGCTCAAATAAGAAGAGAAATAATGTTTTGGGAGTTTTTAGAAGCATTTCAACATCATTTCTAGACTCCTCTTTGAACTAGGCAAACTTTCAGCCAAATTCCAAATTTGAGCCAAAACTGGCCAAAAGCATGGGTTAACCCCTTTGGGTTTTGGTCAAAATTTCAACTTTGCTGAAATCTTGCACACAGCTCAAATAAGAAGAGAAAAAATGTTTTGGGAGTTTTTAGAAGCATTTCAACATCATTTTTAGACTCCTCTTTGAACTAGGCAAACTTTCAGCCAAATTCCAAATTTGAGCCAAAACTGGCCAAAAGCATGGGTTAACCCCTTTGGGTTTTGGTCAAAATTTCAACTTTGCTGAAATCTTGCACACAGCTCAAATAAGAAGAGAAATAATGTTTTGGGAGTTTTTAGAAGCATTTCAACATCATTTCTAGACTCCTCTTTGAACTAGGCAAACTTTCAGCCAAATTCCAAATTTGAGCCAAAACTGGCCAAAAGCATGGGTTAACCCCTTTGGGTTTTGGTCAAAATTTCAACTTTGCTGAAATCTTGCACACAGCTCAAATAAGAAGAGAAATAATGTTTTGGGAGTTTTTAGAAGCATTTCAACATCATTTCTAGACTCCTCTTTCAACTAGGCAAACTTTCAGCCAAATTCCAAATTTGAGCCAAAACTGGCCAAAAGCATGGGTTAACCCCTTTGGGTTTTGGTCAAAATTTCAACTTTGCTGAAATCTTGCACACAGCTCAAATAAGAAGAGAAATAATGTTTTGGGAGTTTTTAGAAGCATTTCAACATCATTTCTAGACTCCTCTTTGAACTAGGCAAACTTTCAGCCAAATTCCAAATTTTAAGAGAAATAATGTGTTGGGCGGTTTTAGAACACATATTGATAGAACGCTTGTCTTTAAGGTGTTAAAGAAAATGTGAGGAAAATCCTCTTATTGAAGAGAAATTATGCTATGAATATTCGAACAATAGAAATTGGTTAATGAGCTTAAAACTGTCCTTCCGCAGCCGTTGCAAAAGTAGGTGAATTTTGCTTCATTTTGCTCATTAACCAATTTCTATTGTTTGAATATTCAAAGGCGAATTTCTTTGTTATTTTAAGTGTGCTTGCGCTGTCATTTGCAACACATATTGATAGAGCGTTGTTCTTTAACGTGGTAAAGAAAATGTGAGGAAAATCCTCTTATTTGAAGAGAAATAATGCTATGAATATTGAAACAATAGAAATTGGTTAATGAGCTTAAAACTGGCCTTCCACACCCTTTGCAAAAGTATGTGAATTTTGCTCCATTTTGCTCATTAACCAATTTCTATTGTTTGAATATTCAAAGGCGAATTTCTTCGTTATTTTAAGTGTCCTTGTGCTGCCATTTGCAGCACATATTGATAGAGCACTGTTCTTTAACGTGGTAAAGAAAATGTGAGGAAAATCCTCTTATTTGCAAAGAAATAATGCTATGAATATTCAAACAATAGAGATTAGTTAATGAGCTTAAAAGTGGGCTTGCACACCCTTTGCAAAAGTAGGTGAATTTTGGTCTATTTTGTTTATTGGCTAGTTGAGTGGTCTCCTACTTTTTTTTGGGAAGTATCCGAGTTGAGGGCTTTGTTGAATGAAAGCCGAGGTTTACTCGCATGAAAGAAAAGTTAAAGGGTTTTAGTTTCAATAATTGTTTCACATGGAGTGAGTTTACATCGCTTAGTTACCTTTAGGTGCCGTGGTGAAGCTGTTAATTTTACATTTGACCGAAGGTAGGTTTTTGTAAAGTAGGAATACCACAGGCCAGTGTTTTAAAGATTCTTTTATTGTTTTTCAACTTAGTACTAAATACTAAACAAATGAATAAATCTGACTTTTAAATACACTAAAGTATCAGATGAGTCCGAGATACGCTTTGTTTTATCAGACTGCATTTTCTCCCCATTGGATTCCAAATATTCCTAATGGTAGCATTTGGAAGAAACTGTCACCTCACCTAAAGTAATTACTGCCACTGTTTTCATGATATGGGAGGAAGAAATTAAATACTGGTCTGATCTCATTTGGTTGGTGCCTTCTTCTTGCGGTTTCATCACGCGTCTCATTGGTTAGCGTTAAAAATTCATCACCAAATATTTTATGGAATGGCAACCCTTTACACCTTAAGATGAAAATTTAAATTATAATTTGTTACCCCTACATATTTCCTATGGAAATAGTTGGGAGAAGTTGTTCAAATATCAAGGAAATTCCCTATGTGTGATCTTGTTCTTAATTCTCATGGCAATGGTGCTGAAATGAGGAGGAGAAATTTGAAGTTGATCACTGTTAGTGTTTCAAGGATTAAGACTCGCATAATTTCACATAACACAATTAACTTCAGGGCTGAGTAGCTGGAAGCTTGGTCAGTGCTAATCAGGGTTACCTACCATGGAAATATTTAGGCTTAGATCATAAGAATCCAGGATTAGTGCTAATGGGTCTTCAGACAACTCAGCCAGATTACTTCTGTAACATGAATTTCACAACCCCGAAAAAGAACGTGTCATCTTCCCTCATATTTCCTGCCTCTTAGTAGAGCTGACAACGTTGTGCCAATGGAATGCAGTGCCTTAAGATGATTCAATAAAGAAACTCTAGTTCAACCACACTCTCAGCAGGATTTCTTCCAAGTTTTTAGACCAACATAAAATAATTGTAAACTAAATATGTACTTTGAAACTCTTCTAAATGGTGATCAGTCTCAACCACTTATGAGTTCAAGCCCTAATATTTTCAATTCTACTGTGGCAGTTATAACTGGTATAATAATTATGCCCACTGAATTTTTAGAACAAGTGTCCATCCTTAAAAAGAGAAGTTGGATTCATGAGCCTCTAGCAAAAGTAAAATGAGTTTCCTGTGTTTTCAAACAGCATATTGGGTAGCAACTATACTTACGATCCTGTTACGCTAGTCAATAATTATTGGAGGAATTGAAACAACAAGGGTCTACCCAGTTACAATGCGAAGAAGCTGAACCAGTAACAGCCAACAGTAGTTGGATCACTACATGTTTCTGATCAGGGGTACAGATGTATTTGTGTGTTTAAATTACAAGCCTTAATGAAAGGGAGACTTTATTCTGGTCACTTCTGAGGTAAAACAGGACGATCAGGAAAGCTTCATGAATCAAACAACTGCTTTCTACCCGAGTTCACAACAGTTAATGTTTAAAGACTATTAACAAGTTTTTCTATTAAGGTGCTGGCCAATACAGTGCTATTAGTGCTTCTTCATTGCATCAAGGATTCGCAGAATCTCAATAAAGAGATTGATCATGTCAAGGTAGAGGTTTATTGACGCCAGGATGTACTCTTCTGGTGAAAGCTTGTTCATCAGCATGTGTGTGTCAAAAACAATGAATGCAGAAAACAGCAGAGCCCCAGCAATGGCATACACCAGCTCAAAGGTCTCGCTGTGAAAGAAAAACTGAAAGAAAACAACATTCAATATACCATGCAACTCAGGGGATTATTTCAAAATCTACAATACAAATTCCATGAGAATTATTTTTTGTTTACATAGATACATGCATCATTTAAACATGTACTTACTAATTTAAAATGAGAAAAAAAAATGAGTCGATTAAAGGTCTACACGTAGTTAAAAGCTGGGAAAAAGTTAACAAACATTTTTTTAAAATGTTGAGTAAGTACTGGAAAAAAATGGAGTCAGTGTAAAGTCGAAAAAAAATAGATGTAAAGAAGTTGAATAATAAAACAAGGCAAGTTGTTGAGATAAAGTTGAGTAAACAGTTGAGAAAAAAGGTGCGAAAAATGATAAAAAAAGTCAAGAAAAATTTTCCGGCATAAGTCCAAAACAAAAACCAAAAAACAATAATAAAATTTCACCCATCGATCCATCCTACCAACCCATGCCATGAGTGTGAAAGGCAGACAGTCATAAAGATAAGGATAGAGAGTCCCAGACACCAGGATCCTACTCTTTTTTAACAGTGTCAGGGTACACATTAGGGAGTTTAAGATTCTATGACGGCGACGGCAATGAAAACGTCATTTCAAAACACAACTTCTCGTTTGTGTAACTCTTTCACAATTATTCCAATTTGTTTAACATGAAAAATGCTGGCGAGCTGGCCTGGGCCTAAATTACATTGAATGATGTTAAAGCAAAGAAAGAGAAAGAAAAAACATTCTGGTACATTTCTTTGCCGTCCTCTGTGAAACAACAACGTGAAATGACCAGTGACCAGTTTTTCTTTCTCTTTCTTTGCTTTAACATCGTTCATAGTAATTTAGACCCTGGACAGCTCACCAGCATTTTTCATGTTAAACACATTGGAACAATCGCGAAAGAGTTACACAAACGAGAAGTTGTATTTTGAAATGACATTTTCGTTGCTGTTGTCATCGTAGAATCTTAAACTCTGTATTATTAGATGTCTTTTCACTTGAGGTACACTGATCACATGTATTGAGTAAAGCTGGTAATACAGGTGTGTGTATGCCCTTAGTATGTTTTGCTTGGAGTTGTACCAAACTCCTGCTAACTCGATCATCTGTGGCCTAAAGGAGGATTAATGGTAGAACCAGGAAACAATAGTTCACGACAAAAAGGGACCAGTGGACAAAGAAGATGACTTCCTAGCCTTGTGGTGGTCTACTGTATTATCACTGATCAAAACTCACCTGCAGAAAGCCAGCCAAAACAAGGATCCATAGCAGGGTAAACAAACTGTGAAACAACAAAGGAAGAAAAGGTTGAATCGTTATTTTTTGTTAACCATCCAAAGGCAACTTGACTTTAATAGAAAAAACATTATCTCAGCATAGTAAAATGTATATACATGTACTAAAAAGGAGGACAAAATCTGGTGAATCTTGCCAATAAAATATAAAAAAGTAGAAGGAAAGAGAATGCTGAAGGGACCAAAAAGTTGCAAAAATCCTTATCGTAGGACCATGGCAAGGCTGCCAGCATAACATTAAGGATCTTGCCAATTTATATGTTTCCCCCTCAAAAGGAGGATTTGGATCATACTTGATGAAAGGTTGGAAATTGAGCACAGACAAAACAGAAAAGTAGTGTGAAAGAGACATCATGACACTGGCGATGCACAAGAGTGTGAGTGATGATTTGTAATCTTGCAATACTCACTCCCCATAATGTGACCATTGCAGATATTCCAAACTATCGGATTCATTTCATACCTCAAAGTGTTAAGATGGTGAATATTGCAATGACCCCAGAGTTTGAATTTTCAAATAAGTGTAGAATCAAAAGTGAGCAAATACATTGAGTGAACAATTTAACTGACTGGCCATTCCACTTGACACTGGATTCTTCACTATGGTCACCACCATTTAACACACGACATGATGTGGGGTTTCCTTTTCAAATTAAGTTGCAGTTGACGTAAGCAAAGCAGGGGATGATTTATCAGCGTGAAAGCAATTCTTTTGCTTTTCAGCTGCTGGCAACTGAGCTGTTCATAGGTGGTGAAAATTCTCAGTCACTGGCCGGAAAGAAAAACCCTGGCATATTCTTCTCAAGGTGCCTGTATATTTACTACAATTATACTAGTTGAGAGACTTTGCTTAAATATCAAGCCAATATTATTGATCTTTGTTGTTTATTTCTTTTTCTGTATTCTCATGACCTGTTTGCTTGATAAATTTACCGGTATTGGTAAATATGATAAGAAGAATAAATTATATGCATTAGACTTAAGCCCCGTTCACACTAAAGCTTAAACATGTTTAAAAGCTGTTTAGTTAAACACCATTTAAAATTGTTTTCTTTATAAAAGCTGCTTATTATTTTTTTTACTTCAAATTCAGTGCAAATTAAAGAACATGTTTAAGTTAATCTAAATCCTGCATAAAAGCCCAAGTTCTAGTTTTTCTTTAACAGTTTTAATTTTTCTAAACCTGGTTTAATTAAACAAGTTTAGTTGGACAAGGACTACAGACACAAGATGAATTTGTTTGATTTTTTAAAGGGGCAATATCACGGAGGTTTTTGTGATTTTTGCTCAAAATTCACTAAATTCTAGCTTCAAACAGATTGTTAATATTCGAATCCTTTCTTTCAATCTACATCACTAATTTCAAGAAATAAAGTGAATTTAGAATGAAAGGACGAACTGAAATATGTTAAAATCCATTTTTAGAGAATTACGAGACAAAAATTCAATTCAAACTTGAAAATGTCGGGCCGACATTTTCAAGTTTGAACTGATCCCTGTCTCAGTTCTCTGCTTCCGAAATCGTATGAGCATAATTTATTTCCATTACAGTAAACCTTTAAAGGAATTTTAACCATTATTTCACCTTTGGCATCAACCGAAAAGCAATTTTTTGATTTTCAATGTGCTACTAAAAATAGCATGATACTGCCCCTTTAAGGGGGTGTTACACCTGAATGCCATTTTTCCGCCACTTGACATGGCTTTAATGGAAATATCTCGTTCACGTTTCAAGTAATCCAAAAACCCTCTCATCATATCATGAATCTGTCTTGTGGGGTATTTTGTGAATTTTTGGGTGATTTTTGGGTATGTTTGGGAGGAGTAGTTATTTCTAGAAAGATTGGTAAAATTAAGAGAAATAAGAAATATTGAAGATTTAGTGAAGTTTTAAAATTAGAATTTGTAGTTAATAATTAATAGCGGAGCTCTGCGCGCGCCGAAGGCGCGCGCGCGCGGAGCATCATTCATAAGAAAATATGGTAACCCATCCATCCGAGAAATTTTGGTTATGACGTCATCGTACGACCGACCGTCCGACCGACCGTACGTACGTCCACCCCATCATGTAAGCCAAAGTCAAATGTGATACTCCAGTTAACCCTCTCGTGTGCAAGCTCGCATGTAGGCGCGCTTTCATATGGACTGTTTTTGGAAAGATCATTTGGCCATACACGCAGTTCTCAACCCGCGTTTTTGTGGCGGGAAATTGCATGACCAAATTTTGAAGACAGTTTTAAAACAAAGTCAGTTTTGTCTATTCGTTGGCGGAATATCAGTGACAAACAGCGGGAGAAAGAACAAGAAAGGGCACGAGTAAACAGGCAGAGTATCAGTGACAAACAGCGGGAGAAAAAGCACGAGCAAACCGGCTGAATTGTATTGTCGAGCAACGAGAGAGAGAACAAGAAAGGGCTCGAGTGAACAGGCTGAATCGTACTGACGAGCAACGGGAGAAAAAACAACAAAAAGCCCGAGAAAAGAGACGAAATTATAGTGAGGAACAGCGAAAAAGAGAGCGTCTCTTGTCAAGCTGTAAAAACATTACCAAGTGTCAGGAAGTTTCAGCTTTTCCTCATGTTTGCCTGCAGAAGCTTGCATGAAGAGAAAAGATCGTGTGGTCTGACAAGGTTTCAGTAATTATACGAAGTCTTCGGACTTTGCTGTGTATTAAACTGGACGGTTTTGCCGCTAAAATCCTTAATTGAACAAGCTTCCTTGATAGGCATGAGACGTAATAAGACTTACTTCTGTGTGAAATGACCGCTTCTGCTTAAGCTCTGCATTCAGAGTGATTGTTGACTGACTTAAATTGTGCACAGGTTAGTACTCCTGTTTTGTCTTTTATATGGACATTTATGCCAAGAAAATTGAATAGCAATTTGTCTCGGTTTGTTACTTGACTTATGTTTTCCGATTTCTACGAGAAACGTCGAAGAGACACTCGCATCGGTTTCTTTTCTTATGTTTTGTTATTTTCACGCTTCTATCTCAAATTGGTTTGGACTCTTGTTTTTTCCAAATGTTTTCTATCCAATATTTCATCTTGGATCCTAAAACGTTTCGTTTTTTCCTGCTGTCGCTCATTTTAGGGCACAAAATTTGTTGAAGAAAAGCCAAGCGAAGTCCGGACGGTTTATAACCTCGGCGCCGCTTGGTAAGTTTGACATTTGGAAAACTCTCGCCGAAAGAACAACAACTCCATGCCAAAAGTAAACGCGATTTTTAACAGTTGCAGCATTGGAAATGCCGGCAATATATTGTCCCTCGCCGCAATTCTTAGCAAAGCAATGATTTTGTGTGAAATGACGGCTATTATGTCAGCTCTGCGTTCGGAGTGATTATTGATTAACCTAAACTGTCCGCATCCGTAGGTTTAGTATTCCTGTTTTGTCTTTTATACGGAGACTTATGTCAAGAACACTCGGACTAGCAATTTGCCTAGGTTGCTCACGAGTTATGTTTGTTGCTAGTCTTATTTTTTCAAGAAACGCCAAAACGCTGAAGAAACATTCGTATCGTTTTTTGTTTTCTTACATTTTGTTGTTTTCACGCTTTTATCTCAAATATGGTTTGGACTAAAAAATGCTCGTGTTTTTTCCAAATGTTTTCTATTCAATATTTCATTAGTGGATCCTAAAAGTCTTCGTTTTCCCTGCTGTCGCTCATTTTTGGGCACAAAATTGGTTGAAGAAAAGCCAAACGAAGTTCGGACGGTTTAAATCCTCGGCTCCGCTTTGTTAGGAACAAGAGCCGGATTGGCATTTGGAAAACTCTCGCAAAGAGCGACAACTCCTTGCCAGAAGTAAACACGATTTTTAACAGCTTTAGCAGTCGAAATGCCATCAATATGTTGTCCTTCACAGCAATTCTCGTTGTAAGTTAAAAAATCGTAGACTTAATGGGCTAATTGCAGTAAAAACTTCGTCTTTAATTCAATGTTTATTGACAAATGTTTTTCTGAAACCGATTTTTTGTCTGTTGTCATTGCCAATCAGATGTTATCATTAACAGTGATGTAAAAAATATTACCGCCCACGACTCGTAGTCAACGTTTGTAGTTTGCAATATTTGTAGTTGATCGAAGTCAAGAATAAAACCATTCTCAACCATTTGTAGTTGATCACCTGAGTTGATTCATGGCTTATCGTGCCGCAGCCACTTTTCACAACGAAAAGTTAAGTTAAAGTCTTTTTCGGTTAATGTTTTTTGGTGCTATTGTACAAAGGACACAGACGGCACCTTTCTATCGTCTTTATAGCTCACAAAAATGACGCCATAAAATAGTCAAAACAAGGCGAGCAAAGTACTTTTCTTCTTTTTGGGGTAGTGTCGAAGAGTACCCACTTTGGGGTTTTACCATTTTGTTTTGTTGTGGAATATTTCGGTTTGTTGAGGTTAAAATGTCAACGATACATGTTAGAAAATTTGTGACTTAGCCAAAGCACATAACCGGTTGTGATGTTGGATTTAAAAGTGAGACACTGGGACTGTTAACCTATAGTTTAGAGATTTACACCATTTGTATTGAAATTTAATCGGATGTAATTAAACTGTGATGAAGTAAAATCGTTTATGCTCTGGTTATGTAGTCCCTTGATCCAACGTGGCAAAGCCGATGATAAATCGAAAATGTACGTTAGCACATGTTTGAATGGTGGCTGTGGCTCTGCAGCAAAACAGTAAAAACTATAATCACAATGCAGAAGTCCTTACGTACTAGAGTCCTGGCTCGAGTCCTGGCATTGATTTTATTTTATCGGTAAATGCCATACAATAAAAAAAGAACTGTGGAGCTCCGCTTTTAGGTTTGCCTAAATATATATATTAGACAGACACCAAGTTAGTCCACTAGCAACCTGGTGTGCTCTTGCGTGGGTGTCAACTGTCTGTTAGTGTTCCAAAAATCATTTTCTTCCTTCTATCCCTTCTTAAAACCTCTTCAAATTTCATTCAAATTCAGGTGTATCACCCCCTTAACACTTTCTCCCCACTGCTTCTATAGGACATGTGTAGGGCCACAAATGAGAATTTACATGCCGATGTTATGGTTTAAAGGGTCATCTCCTGTCACCACCCCACCCATCAAAGTGCTGGACATACCCTGCACCCCACGAGCTGTAGTCCCTCTTGCTTTGAAAAGTGTACATTGTCAGAGCCATGGTGGTGGCAACAGTGAGAGCAAATGCCTCCAACACCAGTACTTGATCATAGAATGTCACTGGAAACAAAACAAAATAAAAAGAAAAGGCATCATGTTTCTGCTGTAAAACTGTTGAGGAAAGGAAACACAAGTAGGGACTAACAATCACCTAGTGTTCCAATAGTGTATGCCTCAGACAGTGTCTGAAATAATAAAAATAATAAAATAAATGTTAATTGCTTATTATTATTTGCAGCTTGAACTTTGAGTGATAAATAAAAATGACATAAATCACTTTGAGTGTCAGTGTATTTACATGTACCAAACAATGACTAGATACAGATCAAACTGGAATTTGGAAATGTGTGGTTTTGAGGAGAGGGTTTTTGAGAGTACCTGGAAAAAAAAAATCTCTTGAAGCAAGAATGGGAACCAATGAACAAACTAAACCCACATAATTTATGATGCTGACACAGGGACCCCTCCCACATTGGTGAGAGGTGAGTGCTCTCATCCCTGTGCTATCCATGCTCCCCTGATAACATGCATTATGATTGGTCACTTACAAAAGCCAAGAGCATGTACATGTTTGTGGGATGCTCCTTGCGTTTGAACATCAGCCCGATCAGGAGTCCAATGGACAGAACAAAAGCCACCATCAGAAGTTCAGGTCTGAAAAAAAGTGCACCAACAGAAAATAAATTCCATGTTGACTACTGTAACTCACTGTCACGTCATTATGGAGAAGGGTACTATTCCATCTGGATGACAACTGCTTTGGCTTAAATCTGCTACACCTGATCATTTCATGCAAAAACTTATTCTACTTTTTTGTAGTTATAGTTGGAAGCCCTATCAACATGACTTACCTGCATTTTCCTGCAATAATTTTAACACTGTATTAATTCTTCAGTTGCAAAATACTATGCAGCTCCTTAACAAGCATATCTAAAATATACCCTAGAAAGTCTACTCAGGTGCAAACTTCCACTAAACCTAAACCTACTGACAATAAACTCTTCTAAAATATAAACCAAAAAGCTGTTTTAATCATGGCTCAGTACAACTACCAGGAACCACTGACAGGGACTCTTATAAAATTGGTCAACTCTCCCTTCCCCTATGTTCATGTCCCCATAAGCACTTTGCCTGACTCATCTTCTCTTCAACCATGCTTTCTACTGAGAAGACCCTGAAATCACAAGACTATAGTGCTGTTGTGTAAATAGACTGTTGCATGTAGACTTAAGAAAACTGCAATAAACAATTGACGTATGCCAATAATTTTGCTCTAAACTGGCCCGAATATCAGCAAAAATTTGTGCCCAGAAAAAATGTTAAGTTCAAGCTCAAGTTCAAGTTTAAGTTATTTATTTATTTCATGCAAAATATATTACAGGTTGACTGGGCTGCAGATACTGTAGCTTGGAGCCAATCATGGTAGACCAGTCCTTATATACTATTTGTCTTAAGTTACCTTTTGGTTTGTTTACTCATTAGATTACCTTGACTGGACAAAGCTCTTGATGCCTTCAGTGTACATAAATATTCCTGCCACGATGATGGTAAGCGAAAGCTGAGCAGTGAGAATACCATACACCTTCCTTAGGAAACCTACAATGGCAACAAAAGTTAAAAAAATTATAATAAAAGGCCATTCTCAGTATACGCATGTCTGTCTAAAAATGCTCAACATATTTCTTTCATAGTTAAGGGGAGACTAACTTAACTGCAGACTTAGCGTTGTTGTCAAGGGATTTTTACAGATTGTATTATAGAGTTCTAAAGTGTGACGTCACAAAAATTTAAATTTGTGAAATTATGGGATTGGGCACCATTTTCGAATGGAGTATCCTTAAAAAAGGGTCCTTGCCAAAAATTAGCTCTTAATTGTAATTCCCAGCAGAAATATAAAGGATTGAAACTTGATACTGCCCCATATAAATCCCTCTAATTTTGAGTCTCTTCTAAACTGAAGGAACTGAAACAAATTTTGAACCGTTTGTATGGGATGCCATCAAACTTTGATCCCTCATATCTCCACCGGGAATCGCAATGCGGAGCTAATTATTGGGACGAGGGCGTATTTTAGGATGCTCTAAGAATATGGCATCATATCCTATAATTTCAAAAATTTTATTTTTGTGACGTCTATTACAGCAGGAATAACCTCGAGTACTTCGTGATCAGCTACAAGATGAGATAACGTGGCTTCCTTTTCATGGGCTACGTTCTTGTGTTTCTATCAAGAATAATAAGGAACACATGTACAGCAATACATAACCGGGATCAATGCTTTCATGATCTCTTCTTATATTTCATATCGCTACGTCGGCTGAAGTTAACTGAAGAGAAATCAATTGTTATTGTGCTTACATGTACGTTACATCTGAAAAAGATAAATGTATTAATAATTTCTTGCCCAGGTACTCCTTTGTGTATCATTTCAAACAAAGCAACTCGATCGAATGTTCGACTGGAAAAGGATTTCTATCGCTAGCAATAATTTTAAAATCGAAACAAAAACACTGGAGCAAGGTCTTCGTGTTTTCGATGATCACAAATAGTCACATACGTCCTATGAGGTCAAAAACACAATAACAATTTCACAAAATACTAACCAAGTCGAATTTTTAAATTCGTCTGGGCAACTGTCACTCCGTAAGTGAAATCTTCCTCCAAAGAAGACATCTTCGTACCCCCAAACAAGCTTGAATCTCCACTAGCCGCCATCTTGAAACGTGAATATCACGTCCAAATGAAAAGGAATTAATGAGACATAAATAACGGGCCTGTTGATTGGTTGAATGTTTTCCAGACGTCCAATCACATTTTGTTTAAGAAATAACCAAGGAAACTTTTTCCAAATATGGTGTACTAATGACTACCTCCGGCTGAATTTATGACGTCAATTTCAATGGCGCCATTTTTGTTGTCCGCGATTCAAGCACTCTTTTGAATATTCTAATTTTTCTCAACATTTTCTTGCGGTAATCTTCAACCTAAGTAGTTTCGATGCTCATTCAAACGATGGAGAACAATGAAGAAATTCTTCAAGCGCTGCACGGTAGGTTTGATTTGGACAACACCGGGTTTTTCAGGCTTAAAAATGCTGCGTTTTTCACACAAATGATGTTACCTCACGGTTCCTTTGTCGTAGAATTCGAGAACATGTCAAATGCCGAGAAATTCCTCACACAGGACCTTGAAGATATGCTCTCATACATCGCCAAGACCGGTAGAGTCCTGTAAGTGTTGATCTGTCAAAATTTTCTTTTAGCGTAATGTCAATTTGCGATGAAGTAAGCTCTTAGTATTGTGGTCATGTGTATTTTCCAAGTCCGAGCGAACCAGATTAAGCTTAAGCTTAAGCTTATTTCTCATTGGACGTTTATCGCCTTTTCTCAATTTAAAGAGTCAGAGAAGACCATTCTAAATAGTTAAGCTTTTATTTGAACGTGAAGTAAATTAACTTGTTTCTCCCTTTGAGGCCACTTTGTTTTAATTACCGGCGGGCAGCGGTCGCCACACATCATTGCGTAATAAAAGTTCCATAGAAAATATTTCCTTGGATTGTCTTACAAGCCGGTTTCTAATTACAACTTATGCATTTCAAACATTGCTCCTTTGATATGTATTGCTGAGTAAGTCTAAACTGCCCCTTACAAACCCTGAGCTTATACAACTGCACAGTATTCTCCATACATTTTCTATGGTGATGATGAGGACTTGTTGATCACTTCTTGTTTCTCACAACCTTTATGTTTGATTGAGCAGTGATGCTGTAAGAAGAAATTAAGCAATGGTCACTCATTAAGGCTAAACAGCTAATATTAAGAAAACAAGGAAAGTAGAAGGGGGCTTACAGGTGTATATCGGGATGTATTCTTTTGTTCACGGATACAGTGTAGATGGACCTACAGTGTTTAATTGGGAGGGCTTATAAGCAGGGGGCTTATAAGTGGCAGTTTATGGTACCTCTGTAACATATTTTCTACTTGTAACCTAACTTAAGTTTGTCACCATGCTTCATTCTAGTTGAGAATAATTATGGCTAAAACAAAAGAAGATACAGTATGTCTGAAGGAGAATTAAAAGCAGTTTTTGTGTTTGGAATCTTATTGCAGGTTCCCTTGGAATTCATTAAAGCCAGTGTTTCTCTTCAAGTTAGATAAGGTTAGATTGTTGTCAACTCTCTCCCATTTACTGTGTGTATGCGTAAATGTTCCATTTTTTTTCCACATTTTTGATACTTTATGATAACACAGGCGGGGTTGTTGCTCTCACCAGGTTATGCGGGAATTTTTTGAGAGTAGTCCATCCAGGAATGCCACATCATCTGAACCTACTGTCACAGCAGACTTTGAAGTTATGAGGCAGCGATTGCTAGACTGTCTGGATTCATTTACGAGGTTACTATTTATGTCCATAACTTGGTCATCAATCTATTTTGTTATTATTATTAACTGTTTTGTCAAATTGTTTAGCTCCAGATTAAAAAAATTCTCCCATTACTGTGCAATCCAAAAACCTTGAACACTTTGATTTGATTATGACATTTCCCGTTGTGCAGCAACCAATCAGAGGCAGCATGAAACCACAAACTTCATGTAATTACCATTACTATTGGTGGTTTAGTTTTCTTATGCGTGATTGGCATATTTACTTATTTACTCAGTTGGTAGGGCGGCGGGCTGCCGTGCGAGAGGTTGTCGGTTCAAAAGCCCCGGCCGGACCAACACTCAAGGTCTTTAAAGTAACTGAGGAGAAAGTGCTTTGCAATAACATCTGCAAATGGTTAGACTTTCAAGATGATAAACCAGAGGTCCCGTCTCACAACTCTCCACAATTAATTCTGTGGGACGTTAAAGAACCACTAGGGATGTAACGAACCCTGGCTGTGACCACCCCTAGTGCTGACCTTGGATCATCTATGACATCTCTAAAAAATGCAGTCTGGCACAAAGTCCCCAAATAGTATTGTAAATCAGTCTTGAAAAACCCCTTGGGGAAAGCTAATGAAATGTATTGTATTGTATTGTATTGTATTGTAATGTAGGTAGACTGTAACATTGCTTATGAATTCTTTGTATATCCAGTGCCCCTTTCACTATTCAAAGACTATGTGAATTGATGGTGGAACCCAGAAAAAATTACAGTAACAGTGAAAAGTTTATGAGAGGAGTGGAAAAGGTAGGAGCCATGATTTATGTTTTCAGAGCGTTGCATTAATTTTCTCATAAGCAACCGGCTTTCTTTACAACTCAATAGCAATGACAATTTAAAATGGTCACATATACATTATAATGCCATCCAGACTAAAAATTGAGAAGCATGCTGTCTTATGTAATAAACAGTTTGACAGGATGTACTGTTCATTACTTGTAGCTTTGATTTGAATGAGCACTTTTCACTCACAGATTCAAGAATTAAAACCATCAAAATTTCTTTAAAGCAACTGGTTTAACTTTAGGAGGACAGCACAAGGTTGAAACTTTGGAACAACATGGATTTGTCAGATCAGATGTAGCCATGTCTTATGAGAGTACACTGATCAGTGGTCTTGATTGAATGATTGCATTAACTTCAGGATTTCATCCACAGACTTTCATGTTTCATGTTTAACTTCATTTTAGAAACACTAAATATTTACACTAAATGTCACAATGTTTTTTTTTCCCAGAATGTCCTTGTGGTCAGCACAGTGGATATTGGGAGGGATGATATTTCTGTGTGAGTACCATGCCAATCTGGGGTAACAATGAAGAAAAACTGCAAGGTTTTGGTCACATTGGATCAATAATATCTCTTCAATCAACTTGGCCTTAGAAGTTTACCTCTGTGACTAATCAAGGCCCTAGCATAAACCAGTATTTTAGGACTATTAATTGTAAAAGGCATACAAAGTCATTAGGTTGAGGGTGGAAGATTTTTCAAGGGTATTTTGAGTTTCTTTCTCGGCTACATTGTACCTTCATTGAATTAAAAACATCATGTTACTTTACCACAGTAGCTGGAGTCTTCAGTGCCTTTTTTGCTAACCCTGATTGGTCTCCAGTTGTTGTGTATTCTTGCAAACTACCAGCTGACAACTTTCATCCATTGCAACATCAGTCTGTTATATTCTGTATTGCTTTTATCTTGAGAATAAATTTGTTTGTGGCTTTTTCTGGGGCTTAATGTACATTTCCCTTGTTTCTTTCTTCTCTAGCTTCAGTTTAACAAACGATGTTGATGTACAACATAGGCTGTCAAATGTGCCGAATGGTCCAGTCACGAATGGGGTAATGACCTACGCCATTCCTACAGAAGGTAACACGGTAACAGACCACAGTTATGATGAACGTCTCAATCCTCATGTCACACCAGACAGCGTGACAGGTGGTGTGACATCTCATGTCACGTCAGACACAACTGGATCCACATTGTTGACTACAAAGGAAAATGGACATAGCTCACAAGAGCACTGTAATGGGGGCAACTCATTTACCAGAGGAGAAGAGTCGAATCAGCCAGCTCAACAACTTAATGAAGAAAAGTCTGAAACTGTTGCAAAGAACGATCAAGGACAAGTTGAATGGGAAGAAGCACCTGAAAAAGAAAGAAAAGAGGACTTGCCTGAGAGTAATGTAACAGAGAGTCTTGCGGAAGAGAAAGAATCCACAAGTCAAGAAGAAGACAAACTGCCAACATCTGAACAAAGTTAGTCTTTCAGCTTGGGTGTAATACTGTACTCCATTACAAGTGAACTCCTTTCGGTCACCCCAGTTATCTTTGGACTCTGTTGGATATAATTATTTTGGACTTATGTACATGTGCATTTAACTTTATGTCTGGAACCTTGATGGGAAACCAAGTTACCTTTTGTTTGATTGTGAAAAGTATTGGAGTCTTAACTCGAAAGCATCTTAACCAGAGGTTTCAATAATTTTTGAAATAGCTATAGCCAAAGTAGGTGGTGATGTGATGAATTTATTGTTTTCATTTGCGTTAAAATTTAAAAAAAGTAGGTTTTTACTGGTTGCTGGCTTCTTATGAAACCCAGGGTTCGTACGGGTCATGGAAAACCTGGAAAGTCATGGAATTTAGGAATTTCATTTTCCAGGCCTGGAAAGTCATGGAATTTTGTGGTTGGTCATGGAAAGTCATGGAAAATTATAATTATAAATCATTGCAGTTGTCAAAACAAGCATGAAGTGAAACAAAGACGAGTTTCTATCAAACAATCGAAAGTTTGGCTGACAGAGGTCGTTAATTCATTCAAATTTAAACTGAGTTATGTCAGAGAATATCTTAAGACAAGGAGAGTTTTTAAAATTCTCTTACGTGGCAGCTAAACTTAAGGTCGTAGAAAGCTAGAAAAAGGTCATGGAAAAAGTCATGGAAAGTCATGGAATTTGAAGAGCTTAAAAGAGTACGAACCCTGGAAACCCCTGCACTATGGAGTCTACCAACAAGATCCATGACAGAATTTTGACTAGGAATGACTCTGAAGATTTTGTTGTCTTTGTTTTAGAGACAGAATCCAACAGTGAGGAGACATCAGAGACAGCAGTGAACCAGGAAGAAAGACAGATAAATGAAGAAGAACCTATGGACCAAAATTAATCAAACAAACTATGCAGTATCGTTCCTCTGTATTGGAAAATCATGCAGTCACGAAGTTAGCAGCATCTTGTTTTCTCTTGTAAAGGGAAAGGAGTGCATGGAAGAACAATTTTGGACACCTTTGCTTGTTTTCAACTCCATGAATTTGATGCAGTGCTTTGATGCTCTTTCTTGCATTCAGACGTGAAGGAGTTTTGGCTGTGAACTTAGGGCCTGATTACATGAGCCGGGCTGGTTTGAGTTTGCCGGGATCTCGGCATGTTTGTTAAACGCAACAAAAATCAACTTCGCGATTACATGACAACCGGGCCAGCCCACACCAAAGTAGCCCGGCTAACCGGGCCAGCCCGGCTCATGTAATCAGGCCCTTAAACACAACTTGTATTTAGCAACTTAAGAGCAAAGTAAACTTTGCTGTAAGTTGCTTTCTCTTTCCACTTGAGTCAGGTACACCTATAAACAGGTTTGCCAGTTTGAGATCTATGTACATGTACACCATCAATTCCCATTTAGATTGTTGCTCAGCAACATCCCTGTCTGACAGCTGCCACTCAAAACCGCTTAAGTTTATTCCAAAACGATTTTTCTTGTTTGCAGGATAAGTTGCTAATCATCTTAAGTGATCTTTGTACGTACATGTACTTTTGCCGTTGTTGTTGGAAATTCATAATTTTTTCATTCATCTTTGTCCTGCTGGTTTGATTTTTATAAGACTGTTTTCTCTCCTTGAATAAATAATTCTTTTTATTATAGCCCATCTGCGCTTTAAGGTAAAAGAGGGATTTTTTTATTAAGACTATCAAGCTTTTGTCTGATAATTTGTGCCACTAGCAATTTTGTTTTATGGATTGCTTACCATGTTCTTCTTTTGAAAGCATTTTCTTAACCATTAGTCAAAAGTGAGTGGTACTTTCAATGTTTGTTCATCATATAATATTATTTCTTGTTCTTTCATCAGTATTGTAAATTATAAATTCCCTCAAAAAAGCTTCAAGGGCCATCCTTTACAATGACATGAACCCTAGTGGGCATTCCAGTTCGTAAATTTAGTTGGTACCAAAATCCACACAAGTAACATTTTAGCCTGATCAAAGTTAATTGATAAATTAATGTTATTAAGACTCAGTCAATAAATAATCATATCTGGACCCTCTGTCTATTTTTCTTGTTCTATTGGTTCCCTTAGCCGGATAATGAAAGGAGAATAGCAAAAATTAATGAATACCAGAGCAGAAAAGAAAACTGGTGTCCTGTGGCGAAGAGTAGCTTGTGGCCAGGTTATGTGACGAGTTCAATACCAAAACTGGCCAACAACAACAACAACAACAACAACAAGAATTTTTATAGCAATAGTCAAATTGCAAACAAATACCTTTTCTCCTATGTCCACGAATGACTCTTGCAAGGAATGCTTCCTATTAAAACGAAAAAAAAGGTGCATTGAGCAGGCTCTGGGTTTGGGAAATAAGGAGAAAGGAATAAGACGAATCGTAACGCGAACATCTCGAGACACGTTCGCTGATTGGCTCTTTTATGTTGCTTGCCCGCGAGGGTTCTAGCAACCCTCACATCTCTACAACCCCTACTTATACAATCATATCCCTACAACCCAATAATTAATTAGCTACCCATAAATCGATTTCTAATAGAATGCAGTGTTGTAAGGAATTTGTTATTTTCTTGTACGCGTAGGCATGATTGATTTGACTGCCTGTTGTGAGTTAGGGGGGTAGGGAAGGGACGATGGCTTCCAGTTCACAGCCTGTATGGTTAGTAACTATTACATGGCCTCTGCATTCTTTGTTTTGTTCCCTCCTGGCATGAAAACACCATGAAACAAAAAATCATTGTCTGATAGCAAGAAATGAGCGTTAAGTATGTTACACTGCCCCACCCACCTGCTCGATGATACGCGCGAGGCATTATGGGAAGCCGAGGGGCGCTATTTCCCCATACAACAACACGCAAGGAGTCCGTTTGCCGAAGGTGAGCTATGATTTTCTTCATAAGAAATGTATTCCGATCATTCTAACAGAGTTATGACATATTGCTCCATTTTTTACCTCTTAACCCCTATTTGTTGGAAGTTCTTTTGGAATGACTGATCGCGAGATCCATCTTGTCTGTTTCACATGCTAATGCAGACGTGCCTACTGTGAGTAATTTGAAACCAATGTTTTAATGTACTGACTTCAAAAGAGCGTCTGGACAAAATGATTGCTCACCTTCTGCACATGTTAGCTATCGCAGGCAGATTTTGCAGATTGCAGGTCTATTTTACGACGCTTATGCAACGGTGATGGAATAAGCTTAAGTACAGTTCAGTACATTGTTTTCTTTTCACTTGGCTCTAACTACGTACTTAACTACTTTCAAGAGTATTTCATTAGTCACAGTCATCGAGCAATCTTGCCTTGATTTACCTGTGCAGACAAGTAATTACGATAAAATTGCAAGAGACTGCGACATTTGGAGCCTGTACAACACAGATAAATTGAAATAGATTTGTGTCGATTATAAAAGGGAGAAACGGGAAATTCAGAACGGGGAACGGGGAAGAGGGTTTCTAAAATAGGGAATCTCTAAAATAGCGAATCTCTGAAATGAGGAATTAATCCTTTGAAAAAGGAACCTGATAAACAGATAATCTCTCAAAAATTTGCCCATCTGTGAAAACTAATTGCCGCTTCATCAGAAAAAATTACCTTGGTAAGCTAAAAGGAAGTTGGCAAAACTATGCTTACACCCAGCCAGTTTACCAAAAGCTCGGTCCTTAGTGAAACTCTTGCTCAAATAGGCTCCTGTATAACCTAAAAATTCAAGTTTGTGTTACAATAACAAAGAAAAAAAATTGAACTACAGTAAATATAAAAAGGTTTTAAAATTACTTTTTTTGAGTGATTTCACTTAATTAATTTAATTTGTGAAATAGTGTAACAGTAACAACTACTATCATACACTATTTCCTTTGTATTCCTCTCTGTGTTTTTGACTATTACGCTATATTACACATTGTATAATAAAAGCTGTTTCACAGGTTATAGAGTAAACCCATGCACTTTCACATATATTTTTTGTCTGCAGACACGAAAGATGGGTGGTAACCAGTCAAACTTGCCTGCCAAACCACTGGGGTTTGAGTACATGTGTATAGCCATTCGCTCACCTGATAAGATGCGCATCATCCTTGGTAGTGATTACGAAGCAAGTATCATCCGCCAGATCATTCAAGAAACCTGGCCCAAAGGTATACAAACAGAAACTTTTCAACTGAATGGAGTGTATGAGTTCAAGCTAAAAGGATATCCATTTTCTTCTGTCGCCTCATCAAGTGATGCTATAGCATCAAGAAAAATGGCAGAAAGAGTTCTACACAGGCTTTATCGAGATGGATGGAAACTTCAGATGTCCAGCAACTTAACCAGAACTACTGATCTGACCTCCTGGTTTTTCAAGAAAGTTCAAGTTGCAAGTTTCCCCTCTCAGCCATTCCTGATTGTTGCTCTCAGCAGCTATGATAGTTTGATGATACTCAATGCACCAACAGATCTTCACCAGCTGTTCAAAGATGCTGTTGAAAGGACATGGCCCAGTGGAATACAGAAGTGGACATATGAGAATGAGGTTTGGTTGATCAAGCTGAAGGGATATCCATGGAATCCAGATGGTGAGGACACTGTTTACTCAAGAGCACTTCTGCAAACAATAATCACTGATTTGTTTCCAAGACAATGGAAACTGTATGGTAATTCAAACCTCAAGAGTGCAGCTAACACATTCTTTTTTGAGCATGACCCAAACATGCCACCTGGACAGCCATCTCCACAACAGTTCACCATCAGCTTCAATAGTTATGATCTACTGCGAATGATTGCTGCCCCAGACAGCATTGTCTCTGCTGTCCGAGACATCATCCAGAACACCTGGCTGAAAGGAATCCAAAAGGAGTCGCGCTATGCTGGGAGCTGGGAGTTCAAGCTGAAAGGAACCCCCTGGTGGGCATCTGGAACTGAGGCTGTGGAATCAAGGTTTTTGGTACTGAAGGTGATGGAATCACTCCAGGCATATGGGTGGAGCCCTGTTACTGCCATTGACAGCTCAAGGAAAGATTCAGACAAGAGCGCTCTGCTTTTCAGGCAGTCGCAACCCCGACAGTCGCCATTTTTCTGCATCAGTCTGAATGAGTCTGACAAGCTGCGTATAATTAATGCATCGGAAGATGTAGTCAAGGTTAGGGGCTGTTAAGATGCATCACTCTATCCAATTGATCTAATCAATCCACATGAAAAGTGGGTCATAGTGAGTTTATACTGGGCAATTCCACCGTTACGGACGTTACATTCAGAGTCATTTTTGAAACGTTAATTTAGCACAGGCAAAGGATAGGAAGGGATTGTCTAATTTTACATTGATGATCATGTTTGTGCCTACTGACGCATTAATTGAATTATAAAAGTTTTCCACTTGACTGGCCTATATTTTAAAATAGGGCAAAAAACACACCGTTACGGACGTTACATAAAAAACAACCACATGAGCCAGAGCACTGGTGTTAATGAAAAATTCCTGTGAAGTATTGGGGCTTATTGCATGAACTGCTCCAAATATTTGAAGTATAGTAGTTGTGTGAACCAAAAAGCTTCATTTCATTTAAACCGGCTTTCGTAATTATATAATGCTATGTGAACTTTAACGTTACGGACGTTACAGCCAATGTTACGGACGTTACACTGTGTGAATTATAATAAAATGCACACGATAAATGAGCTTTGTTGTATTGTTGGCCACATTTTTTTTGGACATATAAGTTTAAAAAGGCTTGTATTTAACATTTTATAAATCAAACTGGTTGGTACTTTATGTTAAAGCCATGAAATGTCCCAACACAGTATGAAGGACACTACATGCATTTTACATAAGGTACTCAGCTTTGAGCATGCTCTTTGCAAACTATCTGAGCCCACAGACATATAGTGAGTGAGTATAATTCATTCCTTCTCTAAAGCACTGCTTAATTTGAGAATTCACATGTATATGCAAAAATGCCTTTAACTGTGGCAGAAAGAGTTCGAAATCACAGACAAAAAGTCAAAGAAAATGCAGAAAAGCATGAAGGACATAAAGAAAAAGACAAACTTAGGAAAAGGGACAGTAGGAAGAAATCTGTTGATCCAGGAAAAGCTGAACTTGAAAGAAAGAAGTGCAGGGAAAGAGTGCGATTGCACAGGCTTAAGAAAAAGTTGTCTGCCTCACATGTACAAGATCCTGGTGACACTCATGTAAGATATGCTTACAAAACTCCACCAGAAAAGCCTTTGCCCAATTCCACCGCCAACTATTCAACCAGGGGAATACTATGCAGTTGATTATGTCAAAACCTATTATTTTGGGAGAGTAATGAAGAAAAGTGGCAGTTTTGTAGAATTCAAGTTCCTGCACAGAAAGAGTGCCAGTACTTTCCATTGGCCTAGACGAGATGACGTGGACAGAGTCCACTTTTCAAACATTTTCTCTGATCCAGTAACTGTTCCTCAATTTATCAGTGGGCCTTTTGAAATTCCAGAGCTTCCTGCCGTGGAAAAACTTTTCAAAGTTATAAGGAAACACAAGAAAGTTTGAGAAACTATCAAGAGAAATAACTGTTTAACCAGAATTCTACTGATGTTACATGTAAATGCAACAAGTTAATGTTATAAAAGACAAATTGTCTTTGAGTGTAATGTTTGGGTTCTTGAGACTTTTTAAAATGTTTAACTTGGCTTCAAGAATTGTAACGTCCGTAACGTAACGTCCGTAACAAAGTTTTGTTACCATTATTTGAAAAATATTGCAGTTTTTCAGGGACTGCTTTTTACCAAAGTGTTTCTAAAGAATATTTAGCTTTGTAGCAGAAATATCTTTGAAATCTTTTAAATAGTTTTTTTAAGAATGGAAAAAGATTGTGTAAACGTTACGGACGTTACGTAACGTCCGTAACAAAATTTACTTTGTTAATAACTATTTTTTAAAAAAGGTTGGGGTTAAATTTATATTTTTTATTTATTAACTCCTTTGAGGTATTTCTTCTGATATAACTGTTGGTAGACACAAATCATTTCCAAGTTTTATAAAGAAAGTTAAAAATTTGTCTCTCACCTATTGTTTATTATTAAAAAATAAACACGTACTTTGGAGATCCCCCCCTGAATGCGTTGCTGTCGCAAGCAAACCGAAACTTATTTTTCTATGTACTATAACTTGTCAGCAATATAGTACAGGGTATGATTTTAAGTCTAACCACTTTTTAAAAATCTGGATTTTTCACATTCTCATATGGAATTGCCCACTGTGTTTGGTGAGTGTTAATACTCACAGTGTCCTCCTTTTCGGTCTTTGTTAACATCAGGTGTATAGCAGTTTATTATATCTCTCAGTTAGTATGTACGCTGTGACTGGTCAATTTTGCAGGCCATACTTTACTGTATGGCCCGCTAAATTCGAAAGTTTTCTTTTTCACGTACCCAATTAACCTCAAAGGTATAATAAATATCTTACTAACCTCGTTTTCTCGGTCCGTACTGTAAGTTACGGATCCTCATTTTTTCCCGTTGATTTATGGCCTGTGTGCTTTGTGCTTAGGCCATAAGTGAATGGGGGAAAAACTCAGTCCATAACTTACAGTATGGACCTCAAACTGGGTTAGTAAGAACTGTAGCATACATGTATTTGTTTTTGTTGTAACAATTCAAAAAACACTACGAACACTCACTAGTTTTTTTTTTTTTTACAAAGAAAGCATATGCACAGCAGTTCACCATGCAGATGCCATCTTGGATTCCTTGGTGAGGAAAGTTGGGGAGAGGAGAAATGGAGAGGAGAACAAAACTACTCTGCCCAGGTCCCACATCCCATCACAGACTAGTTTTGTCCTTTCCACAGCTACCGTAGTTTGCTTGTTAAACAATCCAAGGTGGCATCTACTTAAGTAAACTGAGTAAAACGTTTGGCCAAGAAGTTATGGCCCTCCCTATAAGGGGTCCAGATAAACTCTGACCCTCCTCTATTTTTAAATGGCCCTCCCCAAAGTGACGCTAAAAAATTAGTGTCCCTTCCCCCAAATATAGTAGCCCTCCCCCCCTGCCCCTGCTAAATAATGACCGGTCTCTAAATTCATAAGTACCCCACTCAACATTAAAATATGTTTGTTTTGAGGGGAGCACACACACTCACCTGATCTCTTTAATCAGTGGGGCTTGTTGCAGTGTTTGTAAACCAATTTGTTTCACTGAAGCACAGTTGATGCTTATCTGGGTTTACTACTGTGACGACATGCAGGCTTTGAACGGAATGGAATGGAATAGAATAGAATAGAATAGGATGGTATAAAAAAGAATAGAATGGAATAGAATAGAATAGTTACATGTAACCCTGGATAAGTGCTAATCATGCTTTGAGCAAGTCAGTAAAGATTTTATTGTTTGATTGGTCAAAATGGTAAATGGTATTATTTTTGACTTTCCTAGATTTGCCAAGATGTCATCCAAACTCAGTATACCCTTGGTGTTCAAAGAGTGCAGCGCTATGGCAACAGCCTGGAGTTTAAACTTATGGGCAACCCATGGGAGTGTGGCATAAACGGTCATGATGGCATTCATGGTAGAAATATGATCCTCCATTTAATGAGCGCTCTTGCAAGCCGCAGCTGGGCTGCAGTAATTTCCGCAGATGTGTCTGCAAAGTATGTCCACCAAGACAAAGGCGAAGATTTTCCAATTGATGTGGACAGTATCTTCTTCACTTATGATCCTGCTGCTGCGGTGGCCCCCCCACCAATACCACCATCACAACTGCCTTACCCTCAACCATACTCTCAGCCATTTGGACAGCCATTTGGACAGCCGTACCCCCAGCCACCAGCCTACGGCTTTACTCAGCCAAGTGCTCCACCAGCTTTTAATCCATCTTATGGTGCTTATCCTAATCAGTGATGTTGTTACTGTGAAAATTTACCCCTTTAACCTCAATCTTAATGTTAACATTCTCCTTATTGATCTTGGTATATTATTAACATAAAAAAACTTTAATTTCTTGTGACCACTTGCTTTATTCTCGTGACTTGTGTGACTGATCAAACAGTTTTATGGTAAGGAGAAGATTGATGCTGATCCCACTTGGTGTTTGAAGGCTTGACTGCATAAGCCTAAAGTAATGGTAGGCACAGGCACAATATTCATAGACTGTTAATAGTTAGTTAGTATTTCTATGCTTGATCGTCTTTATTACAGAGGTGTGTGTAAAGTAGTTGACTGCAGTTAATATAAGAGCCTGAAAATTGGTGATACTAGGTACTCTTTCCTAGTCTAGAACAAAGTCTTGTTTTAGTTTCTCAAGAACAATATGAATTGGTAGTTAGAAGTAATGAGTTATCTGTGTTATGAATGTTGGCACAGCAAGACCCTTGCCTTTGAAACATAAGTTGACCAAGTCATAGTCAGGCCAAACCAGCACAATTTTTTTGTGTGCTGTTGTATGGTCAAAATAATTAGTCCAATTTATCGCTCTTCTGTCACAGTTTCTACGTTTAAAATCCTTTGCATGCATCTAATGTAAAAGTGCCCTTTATACAGTCCACATCTCAAAGTGAATCGTACTTTTAGCCAGTTTTCAAAGTTTCATAATTTTGTCTTCTATTTTGCTACCAACATAAGAGAGAGAGAGAGGAACGTTTGTTTTTTGGGAACAGGTTAATGCAAAAGTACACAGATAATAGTCACTGAGAAATTCAATGTCTACATTGTGCTTTCTATGCAAAAATGAAAGTCTCCATTTTCGCAGAAACACGTTAGGGGTTACCTAAATGCAGCTGCAGTTAATTTAATAAACCTGCAGTATTTAGATGAGTGAGAAATATTTTTTTCTTATGACGGCTTGTCGAGCATCAGCAAGAAAAATACATAAACCAATGAATAGAAACCTCGGAAAATCCCAGCTCACCGAGATTTATTTAATTATACTCCATGTTGAATGGAGCTTAAGATATTTACTGATTTAGGGCCTGATTACATGAGCCGGGCTGCTTCTAACCGGGCTGGCCCGGTTGTCATGTAATTGCAAAGTTGATTTTTGTTGTGTTTAAGAAACATGCCGAGATCCCGGTAAAGTGACACCAGCCCGGCTAACCGGGCCAGCCCGCCTCATGTAATCAGGCCCTTAGTACCCTTTATTTATCAAGGGATTTATGTAAGGAATGAGCGCAAAGAAAAAAATGACCAATAACCGCGACTGTGGTCGATTGTCTAGATAGCCATAATTAAAATTTGATGGTTGTAGTGTCGTTGCTTGCTTGTGTTTGCTGCTGCAGCGTGAAATCGCGCGCGTGTGTTGTGTGTGTTAACGCGCGATTGATGTTGTAGCTGCTTAGATGATTGTAAACCGCATGGAAAATTTGCGTGTGTTGCGCGCTACCCGATGCGAACGCGAAAGCAGCAGCTGTTTTGTGTTGGTGCTCGCGTTCTCCGTAACCAAGACATCAAGTTCAGCTCACTTGCCTCCCAAGGATGATGACACAAGAATCAACAGGAAGAAAAAGAACGTGTCGGGAATGACTGTTTACAAACTCTTAGCTACCGCTTCGAAGTTTAAGTATTTTGTGATCAATTAGTGAAGAAGTTTTATTAAGGCATAACAATTTAATCTGCAAAAATCGAAGTTTCTTTTGTGGCGGGAATTGAACCTTTGAAACTTTGTGGTGCGCGCATAGTTACCGCAGTCGGTATTATGCCAGTTCCCAATCCTTTAACAGTAACCGCCACAAAAGCGGTGCGCAAAAATTTTCAAACTAAAAATGAATGTTAAGTTTGCTAGTTACCGGCAACGCGAAGTGTTAACAAAGAACTTGTTTGTCGGACCGCGCGCTTTGATGTAAGATGATCGCAATCCTCTCATTATATATAAGACCTGAGCTCAAATGCGTTTATCTATCAGTTTTTGTAACACAGTTACAGTCACAAGTCAATCAGACCAGTTAAAATGGACTGCCACCAGTTTAAATCAGTTGTTGCACTGGTGGACTCTCTTGTGCGTTCTACGGATGTTGGGTCACATTCACTGATTTCCAGCAAGACGCCCTTGGACTTTTCCATCTGTAGTATCCTGGATCTAGAAACTGATGTTACGCAGTCTTCACCAAGTATCGGTAAGTCCTTGCTGACGACTTTTCAAAGCCTAATTGTATGATTTTATACCCACTACACTTTCGCCCGCACTTTTGATCTGCTCCAAGCAGCTGAGGTCCTCTATCTTGAACATTTGTTTTGTGTGCATTAAAGCCATTTCAAGGTGTTCAACACCCTACCTTTCTGTGTTTATTGCATCTTGTCAGTTTTTGTGCTCATAAATCGCAGGCCTCTGCTCGAATGTTGTTTTTCACTTGATTTGTGCACAGAGAACTGATTCACAAGACGATTAATTATCCCTATGTCTTCACGCTTTTAGACAAATAGAGAAGCTAATGTAGGTTTGTTTGTCTTCTCGCAGAGTGCCACAGTGTTACCAGCAAATCGTTGTCGCCTTACACCAACTGCGCAAGCCCTCATCCAAGCCGCAGAGCAACCAGCCCACAACTGACTCCTTATTCTGATACCGAAAGTCCCAGGAGCGATTGTAGCAACGAATCCGATCAAGTATCGACTTTTTCTGAACAGCTGCCGAAGAAGAAACGACAGCGCACGACCTTCTCGTCTAGTGAAGTGATAGAGCTTGAAAGAGCGTTTGAACGGCAGTCATATTTGATAGCTGGTGATGCAGAGTTGCTGGCACAGAGAATCGGAATCACGGTCAAACGTGTCAAGGTAAGTTAAAATGGAATTTAAGTTCTATAACATCAGAACGTTTGTAAATGTTAATCGGTTTAGTATTTAGTTTTGGGTTTGTCATTCTGAGTACAGTGCAAAACAATGAGAGCATGAGATTGAAAACAAACAAAAGTGCAGATGAATCTAATGATTTGATTCAAAGTTCATTGTGTTCATCATCAAGTGAACTTAGTGTCTGTTAATTATATTCTCTCCTTACTTATGATACATGATCAATGATACATGATTAAGAGACTCGATCGTTACGGCTGTCACTAATAATCTTTTTTCCTTATTTTTTCAGTACTGGTTTCAGAACCGACGAGCAAAATCAAGAAGACTTGAAAGAAAGTTCTCATCCGTCTGTGAGACGAGCCCGTCAAACCAGTTTGAACTTCCTGTCAACACAGTAACCCACCCAAGAAAACTGACGTTTGTGAGCAGGTCCCATTCAGACCACTGGAAAGAAGCTGAATGCATGTCCCATCCGCTGGTGGATCAAAGCTCAGAAGATCAGCAATACAGCAGACCAGTTACGCCAGCCGGTCGTCAGCCGTCAAACAAGTTCAATCTGTTTAGAGGTAGCCAGTCCTTTCCATTCCCCGCGTTCCACCCGGACCAGTTCACGATCAGAGCTACTGAGCCCGCAAGACTAAAGTACAACCATGGTGTCCGCAAATTCCAGCCTTACTAAATGAAAGCCATGTCGACATAAACATAATAAGATATTCTGAAACATAACAAAGTAAAAGGTTGAAAGTTGAAAGTCCTATTCAGTTAAATGATCGTTGTAATAAGATTTCAAATTTAATAACTTTCCAGTATGAAACCAAGGGAGACATTCGTTTGTTGATTTTAAAACAATTATACATTACAAAGTTGTCATTTTTGTAAATAAAATAGAATTAAATTGAGAGCGGTCGTACTCGTTTCTTTCCTGTTGTAATTGGGTTAGAATCCCGCAGCGGGAAAATTCATCTTGTAACTTGTTAAGTAGGCCGGAATAATCGGAAAGGGGTACCGGTACACCTAGACTGAGATGGTTGAAAAAGTTGCAGACGACGAAATTACATTAAGTTTACGACGTAAACTTCAATTGGCTTTACGTGCGTAAATAAAATAGAGACGATATATGAAAGCTCACACGTTTTACGTTTACCCGCGATCTTCAATATATCGTTTCTATTTTATTTACGCACGTAAAGCCAGTTAAAGTTTACGTCCATACGTACGTAAGGCCAAGTAAAAAAAAAACAAACATGTTTTTCGTCCCCGCCCGCTTCATTTTTTAGTGTCGCCTCTCTTTTTTAATTATTTTTTATGAGCAACGTTGTTATGAGCAAAAACCAACAGGCGTCACTTTTACCTTGTACTTAGTTCTCCTCTGTCTCATACAAAGAAAACAAGGAAGGTGTTCTTACAAATATGTGTAAAGCCCATTGCTGCTGTGTACACACCAAAATAATGTAAATTTTCACTGTTAACCCTATGTGTGTATCAAAATTAAACAAACTTGTGTTAAATCAATATCTGATGTTTCGTTTTGTTAATATTTGACCTAAGAGCTCCAACGTATCCCTGGGGGAAGGTAATAATGTGTAAAGAAAGCATGCAATAGGAAATAATAAATAACAAAAAAAAAAAAACGCCCGCCCTCTCTCTTTTTTTCTAGAAATCCGGACGAGAAACGTGTTTTTTTTTTTTTACTTGGCCTAAGAATTACGCGACAGTGGAAATCCACCGTTAAGGCTCTTGATTGATAACCTTTGGGTTTGCTTTTCTTACATACATATATACATACAGACATAAACTTTACTTTACCTCGAATTGTAGAGTAGCTTACAGGAGCTAATAGGGAGCTTAAGCACGCGCGTTTTAGAGACGCGAACGGCAACCGGAAGTGAGATGTTTTCCTTTTTAACTTGCCTTTACACAACTATATTTATATCGCAAAGTATCTTTTCACTATTAGAGACCCTAAGTTTAAAAGTCTGGTTGAGACCGCTATCCTGGGGGTGCGAAATATTCACTTCCGGTTGCCGTCCGCGTCTAAAAAACGCGCGTGCTTAAGCTCCCTAATATCTGAAGATCAGTAGCAGGTGGTCACACCCAGGGCTCGTTATAATTACGTACCTAGTGGTTCTTTAACGTCCCACAAAAGCAACTATGAAGAGTTGTGAGACGGGGCCTACGGTTTATCGTCCTTATTCGAGAATTCAATTCAATACACGCTTTCTTAATAGTAATAGGCTGTTGAAACAATTTAGTTAGTCAAGTGAACATTAGTTACGTTTCTCTAGGCACGATCTCATGTGCTTTTAAAATACATCAAAGTCCGTAAAGCTATCATTATTACTTCCGCATGTCACCTCTTTAGCCTACTAAGTATATATACTCTACTCATGTAAAATCTTGCTTTTCTAGCTATTTGCGAATGTATGTGTATACTTTTTTATGTCCTTACCTTAATTACTTACTTTGCTAAATTTCAGTTCAATTATACAGTAAGTTACACAACCCGCCTCGATTAGCTTTGCTAAGTGCGGGTTGTGTATTCCTCAATTGTATGTATTCGAAATTGTTGAAATATAAAGACATGAAATGAAGAAACATTAAATCTGTTTTAAAGCATGTTTACTAAATGACCCTCGAGTTGGTTGTCTAGTTCGTTTGCCCTTATCGAGTAACGATCACATGACTGGGCGGTTAAGTACCACACACATACCGCAATGGCGGTAAATACAGCAATTATAGGTTCTGTAAAAAGTGTAGTAAAAGCAAAGGAAGTTTTGGTACCACCAAGAGTTGAGAAGATAAATTGGCCAACGTAAAAAGATTAAAAGACCAGCGGTTCGAGCGTTAGTCCTTTGACAGAGCGCAGTGAAAGTAAAAAAAAGAAAAAGAGCGAATGGCGGTTAAAAAAAGAATGGCGGTAAAATACGTAAAGGTCTTGTTAAGCTAACAGCTTTCGCATTTGTTGTCGACGTTATTGTCGGTTATCGAAAGTGACAAAGTTCCCGCTCACTCAAGTAAAAAGAAAGAAAAAAAGTAAGTAAAATACGCTGAAAGGTCTTGTTAAGTCAACAGCTTTCGCGGGTGTGTTGTCGACAATGATCAGTTATTGTCGGTTATCGAAAGTGACAAAGTTCCCGCTCACTCAAGTAAAAAGAAAGAAAAAATGTAAGTAAATACGCAAAGATCTTGTTAAGCCAACAGCTTTCGCGGGCGTGTTGTCGACATTCTTGTCGGTTATCGAAAGTGGCAAAGTTCCCGCTCACTCAAGTAAAAAGAAACAAAAATGGTAAGACAGAAGTCTTGAGCTTGACTAACAATTTCCATTTCCTTCACTTTTTCATCTATAATTCATTACTCGATTCATCCTTATCACAGCGTTTGATCGTAGGCGATATATTTTCTGAGCTGAATTTATAACACGAGGGCTGAACTATAGTTTTTCAGCGTTATACAATTTCCTGTTGAAAGAAAAAAAATTGACATTTATGACCTCTGCGATTTATTAGGCGCAATGGATTTCATGCGCCTATAGAAGATAGTTACCCCTGTTTTGTCAGCGGTGGGTTCAGTATTTCAAAAATCCCGCGCTAACTTGATAAGAATGCAGCCGAAATCGGTCACTACGTTTTGTAACTAATAACTGCGCATGTCAAGCGGCACGCGAATTCTTTTGATGTCTTTATTCCTTTCTTGTTAACGGTAACATTAATGACACGACTGCTTTGTCGGACCGCCTCTATGATGATTGATTGACAGTCGTCATAGTATAAAACGAGGCTTGAATTGGGAGTCTTTATTCAGTCTGTTTAGCGATCCAGAAGCAAGTTCATCAGTTTAGTTCAACCGTACGATGGCTACTCGATTTACTGCAGCTCCTATGTTGGACTTATCGCCTGTTAGTAGGTCACCCAGTCCTCGTCATAGTCCACCATTCCTAGTACCAGTCCCCAGTGAGCCGTTATCCTTCTCCATCAGTAGGATCCTCGGCTTGGAAGATGACAAAAAACTGGGCCACAGCTCAACAAGTTCTGGTAAGCCTAATATTTTGATTGTGTTATTTGATATTTGATAGTTTGATTAAAGGACTTTCTACACCAATTCTAGTAACTCTGAAACAACAGAGCCGGAGCCTTCATAGATAGCAGAAAATCTAAAGTCCTACTTTTAATGAAATTCACTGCGCTAGTGTTTAGTTTTCAACGTGAAAAACAATACTCGCAAGGGGAGGGAGGGTGGGAGACGTATTTCCACTTCGCCTACATTTACGTGTTGTCACAAATTTTTATCGATAGGATATTGGTTTAAACATCTCTATGTTCGCAGAACCTTAAGTTGAAAATCTAGTTTGCTTTACTTACTAGCAAGTACAGATGTTACAGCAAGCTAACTCTTGTTGACTTTACTTTCACAGTGCCAATCGAGCCTCCAGGAAGATTTACCGAGTCGCCAAGCCTTTATTCTGACATAACAAGTTCATGCAGTGATTGTGACAGCGAGCCCGAACAAGGACCGAGTAATTCCGATCAGGAGCCGAAGAAGCGAAAACGCACGACTTTCTCGGCGAGAGAAGTGTGGGAGCTGGAACGAACTTTCAGGCGCCATCCATATCTACTCAGTCAAGATGAGGACGATCTAGTGCGGAGACTTGGAATACCGGCCAAAAGCGTAAAGGTTAGTTCAGAAGTTTGCCGCTCTGTCAAAGTATAGTATAGAGTTCGGTTACTGTTCTTCCGAAACTGTTTTTCTATTTAACAAAGAATGCGTCTTTCATCTACTGATCCCGCTGACCTATGCTTAAAGTGCCCATAACGAAAAACTTTTTATTCTTCCTACCCGCTCGCCGAAAATGCCGGAAAGATGCCGGAAATATATCTTCTCAAGATTTAACCCTAATCTTAAAATATATAGGCTTGAGCGTGACATGTTGTCATGGTGCCTCCAGTTTCTTTAATCTACGTCAGAGTTATTGTCATTTGTGCTTATCATGAAACTTGTGACAAAACGCCGTTGCGTGGTAGGCCAGAATAATTGGAGTCGAATACGGAATACGAAAATGCATTAAAAAAATCCGAGTAAAATGGTCCAGTTTTACTAATCCTTGCTTTTGTTATTTTTTGTTTTCAGTACTGGTTTCAAAACCGACGAGCCAAGTCACAAAGAGCGGAAAGAAAAAAAGCTGCTGTATATCCGGCTACCATCCCGACAAACCGGTTTGGGTGGTTTGGTACGGTTCGCGTGCCTGCACAATCCCCCATGTACCCAACCGCTGACCAATTACTGTGGTCCAGAGCTCAACGTGCTTGCTGTCCAGCGATAACAAACAGGGAAAGCCAGCCAGACCTAAAGTTGGTAAAGAGTGAAAACCGCTACCTGCAAATCAAGCCGAACCAGTTCAGAGGAACACACTCCTTTCCACCGATACCCATGTACCACCCTGACCAGTTCAAGATAAGACATGCTGAGCCCGCAAAACTACCGACCAGCCGTGTTTCACGAAGATACCAGCCGTACTAATGCCGTGAGATGTCGTTATTAGTTTGTATAAATATATAGGGTCCTTATATTGTGATGTAAATAGATCTGAAAAAGGTTTCCAATTACTTTTCTTTATTGTTTTAAGGCTAAGACTAGCGCTGAAAGTAATTCAAAATGGTTGTAATTTCAGAAAGAAAGGTAGAAAGTGACGAAGTTAAGTGTAAAGATCGATTCTGGCGGTTGTAAATAAATATCATTTCATTCATTTCAACGTTTGAACGTCTTTGGTTCCCGTGCATATCCACCCACTTTATGTATTGTTAGATTTACCGAGATATAACAGGTGCAAGGAACCTATGCACGAACCCAAGTCTTAACAAGACTTAACGTGATAGTGTAACAATACGTTTTTATGAATTCAAATCAGATATGAACTTAACGCCAACGAAGCACATTAGCGGTTAGTTAATGTGCAGGGACTATGCCAGGCGAACAAACTATTGTTTACCATCTACTCGAGGGGACTCTAAATATTTTAGGATAAACAGAGCAACCGATCTATCTAACCAAAAAAACTGGTGGATCAAATACAGTTAAAAGTGAGAATAATTTTTTAAATATAAGTAGATGTTAGCACCGTTTTTGATACCACCGCAACATCGAAAATTCAAAACATACTTTGGTCATTAACAATTGGTATATATTGTAAGTTTTTTTAGGAAGTGTAAACTTCCGAACAAAGTAGTTTGCTTTTGATTGACGCACAAGGCCTGTTATTGGTGATATTGTACAGTTTTCAAATAAAAACGTTTCACGCAGTTGAGCAGCTGTGCAAACACGCCCAGGAAAATGTTTACGATTTTGGTCACGGCATATAAGATTGTCGGTAGACTTCTAAATGAGATTCTATAAGAAATTATCTTCAAGATCAAATCATTAACTCTGTCACTGCCGGGAGATCGTGTGGAGAATATCTTCCAAGGCATCAAACTCGACTGACACTGTAAGAGGGAAGATCATTTCATCAAAACAAGGCTGAGGAACGTTTAAAGGAGACACTCCAGAGTTTAAAAAATGGCCGTAAATTTTACAGATATTCTTCAAGGAGATTACCTTAATCCCAACATCCCATATGAATTGTACGTTTTCGACCTCACAGTCAACGCCATTTTCTCGTTCACAACGGTAGTGGCAAATACACTTATCATGACGGCCCTGAAGAAGATCTCGTTATTTCAAGTCCATTCTGTTTTCAAGGCGTTTCTTTTCAATCTTGCGATAGCAGACCTGGCAGTAGGGATCTTCGTCCAACCTATGTATATCGCAACCATTGTTACAGCCATATGTGGTTACCCTGGTGCTTCACGCATTCTAGCAACGATGTTTTACCTCGGAAACTGGTGCTTTCCAAACATTTCAGTCTCTTTTTTGACCGTAATCGCAATAGATCGTTTCCTGGCGCTGCATTTTCGCTTGCGCTATCGAAATGTGGTGACCTTCAACAGAGTGGTCGCTGCTTTGGTCTTCCTGTGGATCTTAAAATTCGGTGAAGCTTTGATGGTGGTCTTCGATTACCGCATCTTCAACGTTCAAACAAACGTCGGTCTGGGATTCTGCATGACTGTAATAACCTTCTGCTACTTGAAGATTTATTTAACATTGAGACACCACGACAGCACTGTACGAGGTATGAACAAGTTTCCTTCACAAACTCTACCCGAGACTTGCCGCCAAGAGGGAAATCCACGCGTGAGATCCACCACATTTAACATGTTGCGATATAAACGCACTGTTTATGACATGCTCTTTCTCTACGCTGCACTGATTTTTTGTTACTTGCCAGCGTTTTGTGTTTTAATTGTGATTCAAACCCGCGGAGTCGACAGAACTGCTCAAATTGCACGGTTCTTAGCAGCGACCATAATATTTGCCAACTCTTCGCTGAATCCCTTACTTTATTGTTGGAGAATACGTCCAATCAGACGAACTGTGTGGACAACATTGAGAAAAATGTGCTGCAAATGAAACACTTCCTTCGTCTATATGACTGATCCCAAGTTTCCAGCTAGCAAGGTTCTCTACCAAATAGCAACACTTTTTTTTTAATATAAGAAACTTTTTTATAAAAACGCTGAGGCTGCGATTAACCAAAATTTTAAGAACATACCTAGCCTGGGAGTCTTTATTTTGCTCATTTGTTTTTGTCGCGTTGTCAAACTGTGTTTCATTGGCTGACGCGACATCTTTTTCGCGGCATCAGAGCAAGCTGCACAAGCATTATAGGTTTCCTGGCCACGTCCGCATTAATTTATTGAAATGCAGTACCATGAAAGTTTTCGGGCTCAAATCGCAGAAAAAAAATAAGAATGTGCAGCCTCAGCTCCAAAATTAAACGTTTTTATAAAAAAGTGTGCTCCACCCCTGTGTGAGTTCCTAGTTCATCACAGGACTCCCGGCATGACTTCATAAGCACAACCGCCAGCTCTGAATGCATAGCGGTGGACCAGAAAGCTGACATTTCAGACTACAAGACGTGTTACACATTTATCCCTATGAAAGGGTGCAAGTTCTTGGCAAAGTTACGCCCAGACGTTTGTAACCGGCACCCAATAAAACACACAATTACATGAAGAGAGAAAACGTGGCCCAAACGTGCTGACCACAACAATATCACGAAGCCGTTCGCACTGTAAATAGTAGCATTTCCGTTCGCGTTCCAAAGTTCAAACCACGAAACGTTATAAAAGACTTCCTTTGTAAAGCCGAGGTAATTCGCTTCATACGTATCGTCCTTAACATACCTACAAACCGCCAATGGAAGAGAATAGATTTGAAACGAAGCAGAAGAAACTACAGAGAAAGTTAAACAGGCAAACGGGAGTTTCACTGTTCATTCTGTTTATTTCGAATTCTAAAAATCCATTAGATTTGACCCAAGTAATAAAATATATCTTTGAAAAGAGTCCTTGTCAGGAAAACTATTACTAAATAAAAACCAAGCAGAGATGAATGCTTAAAAATAGAGTGGAATTTAAAGAGGGTTGATCCTTTAGCGTTATTTCATCATTTTTAATATAGGGCAAGAACTGAGAAATGCTAATACGCAACCAGAAGTTTCAAGTATTATATGCTTGTTTTGAGAATCTGTGGTTTATATGACCGGGATTTCAAACTAAGCTTTCAAAAGTCACTGAGACCTAATTCAGCTTTGCATGTCGCCTCCGTTTGAAGACGAGGCTACTGGAAACGCCCCAGAGACAGATGACTAGGTTTCAGTCACCGATCCAACTATTTAAAATACCATCGTGTCACTGTCATCGTCGGAATCATCGTCATCACCCGACAGAATGATTTCCACGTCGTCGTCATCTTCGTCATCATCTTCGTCATTATCATCATCGTCATCATCATCATCACCATCATCATCTTCATCACCACCTTCATCCGATTCCTGCGAAACAGGTTGGTAAGAAATTGATGATTTAAATAGAGAAGTAATCTTCGAACAGAAAACGACAATTCAACAGCAAATATAGTTACAAACATAAAGGTGATATTGGTGGACTTTTTGTGTGCCATATATGAAGGGCTTCTTTTCTTCTTTTTGTTTGAGGGAACGTGGGAAGGGTTTTTGAGGGTCTTTAAATTAGCACTTTATATTGTACTGAGATTAAAGAAGACGACCTTTCAAATATAATCTAGGGGGAGTGAATGCCGAATGAATTCCTCGTGTGATTGGTTACCTGTTCGTCCTCGTCATCAGCTCCCCGCATCCTTCCAACTTCGTACATTCGACACACGCTCTCGTCCGAGCTGGCTTGGTTCTGAGGAAGATACAGGTGGGGCTTTGTTTGTTTCAAAGAAAATTAGTTGATTTATTGCATGCAACAAAATAATTCGTTATTTTGGCTGGCGAATCGCACTGAAAAACAAAATAAGCTACAATTCGGCTCATGCAACCAAAAACCGACAACTTGCTTTCGGCGTCGATCACAATTTCAGCGCAGGAGTACTCATCGAATGTTGGCGAGGATGAATAATGCAACTAGAAAGAATTTTAAAATCGGCATAGATTGAAGTATGGACCCAAACCCTCATAAAAAGAGGATTGCGGCTCGGCTTATGGACGCTTTCAAGTTTTCCCGCGATCCGGAACTTGTTACAAGTTTCAGGGCGCTCGGCACCGATTGCATGTTTTCCCACGCTTGGTACTGGTTACAAGTTTCCTCGCGGTTGACAATGGTTGTACTCTTTCCCACGCTTGAAACCTGTCTCAAGTTTTTGCGCACTTGGCACCGACTGCAGCCTCAAATACCGGTCATATGTTGCCCGGGGGAGCACTGTCGAAATTACCCTGGCAATCGGCACCGGTTCGTTTTCTGACGCGTCAGGTCTTCTCGCATAATCACCGCACTTGGCGTGGAGTCCATATTTACGCGCGTTTCGTTCAGGTTGTTGGTTTCAACGTGCGTTGGTAGCGGCTTGATTGTGTGTATCAACTGAGACATGAGGTTTGATTGGTTCGTTTTCATATAAGCCGAGATTAATTAAGAAAGCTTACCTCAATAACAGCCACAAAGCAGTCGGTGACATCCGTACACAGGTCAAATATTGTTTTCTTGACGTCGATTGTAGCTGGTAACGAAAAGGGTTCCTGTTAAAAACCTTCCAGCATAACATCCCTACGTCACCATGAAGACATAGCGATTTTCAACCGTATGGAAAATTGTTTGCGTTTCCCTTAAATTTTCTTTATTTCGCTCTGTGATTGGTTAGAAAAACACATGCCACCTCAACCAATGAGCACATAAGAAACAAATTTGACGTGCTGGCACGCATTTTCCCACTCTTGACAGTGGCTAAATGCACTTTAATCTGATTCCTTCGTTTCGCTATGTTTAGCAGTTGTGATGGGTCAGAGAAGAAACTTTGCTCTCAAAACATTCACTTGAAAATCGCTTTCATAACATAGCTATGAGGCGGAAAATCTACCGATTGGTTGGTAGTCCGTTGCATCAAATGTCCTGAAAGATGATTCGTAAGGTCCAAGAAGCCTGCTGGCCACTGGTGTTATCACTGAATCAGATTGGTGCTTTACTGAAAGAGAAAATGAAGACAATGATTAGATAGGTGTATTTGTGCGTATTGAGGCGATATCGATAGTAGGGTGGTATCGATACTCAGTCCGGCCAAATAACCATTGGTTTTATCAAAAGAGTTGATGATAACAATTGGCCAATTTTCATTGTCAGGTCTTTTGATAAAACCAAATTTTCGTGTACGTTTCCCCCACCGACACAACACAACAGTTACTTTAGAAACTGACCCCCTTTATCCAAATAACCTTTTATTTGAAACTGACTGAGATTTCCTACAAAAGAAGTACCGAAGTTTACAGCAAGACTATTTTGAAGTTCGAGAATGTAACAGTACAAGGTTATTGGAACAAATGTTCACGCCTTTCCAATCGTATTAAGCGTACCAGCTTACCTCCATACATGACGTCACCACTGTTGTTGAAAATCACATGACATTGGTCCAGCGACGGACAGGTGTCGAGTAAGTGAAAGGAACGCAGGTCCCACTGTTTCAGCAGTCAAAGAACAACAAGTAAACCTCAAATATACAATTCCGTTACTTGCCAAACATGCACTTGAGAGCCAAATTACCACCACTTGTAATGCTATTACATTCACCATCAAAGCATATTTTTGGTAACTAGCGAAGAAATTAAGAAAGCGTCTTTCTAACCACAGCGTAAATGAGTGGGTAACGTGTGACGAGTCATCTACACATGAAATAAACCTTGGTAGTTTTTTCTCCCACAAACCTGAGCAATATTTTATCCTTTCAAACCATCAAAATTTTTGGGTTTAGGTGCACTTTAAGATTGACAATCTTCACATCCCCAAACCCCTTAGTTGCAATGTTTTTCAGGGCAATGAAAGGAGTCTAAAAGGTCGACGGAAGCACGATCAAGAACGGGAAAAACGAAAGAAAAACATACCGAACAAACCCAACAACAACAGCAACAAACGCCCACGTAACAAAACAAAAAGACAAGAAGTCTGTCCTAGTTTCTGGTTTTGCTTATGTACTGCGTCTCCATGTCAAATTTAACAAGGATACAATTTCTGAGTTAATGATGATTTCCAGTCCCGATGGATGAAAGACACCGCTGACAAAGTTGTTAAACTTGTCAAACTTGTGTATAACCCGATTTCCTTTGATATCCCATAATACACCATCATTCAGCACCAGGTCGTCCGTGGGGTTGAAGGTGGCGAAGTTCTTGGAGTAGTTATTCGAGCTGTTGGAGTCGTTTAACGTAAGAAGCCTGTGGCCCGTGGCTGTATCATATATCTGCAAATACAGTAAACGAAAACGTTAGGTAAACGAACTTTATTTAGCCTTGGGCAGTTGGTTGTTAGTGTGTCGATGACTATTGTCCATAACAACAAGAAGATCATAAAAATTACAAACGAAAACTGAACAGTATACCACTCTTTCTGGTCCCGATAGCAGCACGAAAAGAATACAGTCTACTGAAAATACGCGTTATAAGCGTGCTTTCAGGACGGTTTTGGCGGGAAAATAGCGCGCGGGCCGACGTGTTGCCAGATGTCAGGTTCAGTCACCCGGTCCAGACCTGAGTCTGCATAACTATAAAGTCATATCTGCCAATAGTATTCCGTTTACAAATTATCTCTTCTTTTGGAGAATCGTTTTCCGCATATTCCCGTATACTTCGGAACAAGAACAATCGAAATAGTCCCAAAAGAGCGCAGCTTTCTGCAACCAAACTTACATGAGCAGTGGTGTCGTTTGTTCCAATAATTCTATCTTCTGATAAGTTACTGAACTTCACCCACGTGTCTTCACTGAACGAATATCTGCACAAGAGAAGGCAAATGTGGATGACTTTAAATGGATCATGGAAGCATTCTACGTTTACAGAAACAGGCGGTAAATGACAAATCAAACAAGTGAAAAAGCCCACTGATAAGAAAAGCACTGCAAAGCGAAAATATACAACCAGTTCAAGGAGTTACGTGTTAATATTACTTTGAAAAGCTGGAGGAAGTATTGGAAGAGAAGAAAACCCAAAAATAAAGTTTATGCGTGAGTTTATTCCAAAGTACCTTACCAGTTTATCAAAACTAGAAATGAACCTCTTTGGCTACGGATGGTTAACATTAAAACGAAGTGCGACTTGAAAAACTGGTTCAATTTTTTTCATGTTTTACTCTATTGAGGTCAGTGGAAAAAAGGTAAAGACAAATTAGGGTTTGCTTTCCGCACTTTGAGAAATTGGCTTGATTTCTTTCTTTTGGTGAAGTTGGTCTTGCGAGGAAAGACACATGAGGGTGCTTGGCTTTAATTTGATCCATAAAACACATCAAATACGAACGCTGCGCGAAAAAAGTTGTCTGGAGGTAAACGATAAACCATGACACTGATGGGCAGTGGGTAAGGGAGTAGTCATGAGACAGATGTCAAAGATGGGGAAAGCGGGTTAAAAAGTTAGCAATTAACCAGTGGTAAGCGTGAGAAATATGTTCCGGATGTCAAGCGCGGGAAAACATGTAACCGATTCTGAGCACGGGAAAACACGTAATCGATGCTGAGCGCGTGAAAACATGACAGGAAATGACACTGGTGCGAGGTAAGAGAAACTAAAAAGCCAACCTAATAGTATGGTTTTTAAATTAATGAAGAATGATCCTCGCTGTTGTAATATGGTTTTGTTATCCATCTTCACACTTACTTCATCTCGAATGAGTCACCAAACGTCCAAAGAGCGGACGGCGGCAAAGACGATGATGACGATGTTAACAGAAGCTGACGGTCCTGGAATAAAAAGCAAGAGGAATTGATACTCTATAAAACAAATATAGAAACAAAACAATTGCACATCCTGCTATTCTCGCGGCATTCAAGTTGAGAGAACGCGGAAAAGTGATTCAGTTGAAAGTTTCGTCGCGATATTCCATGTGTTTGAATATCGATCAACAACCACTAAACGAAAGAGAGTTGTCAAAGTTTCACAGTTTGATGACCCTTGCTTTTCCATTTACCTAACTAAATTTAATACCGTTAATTTCAGGAATTTCTTACCTTTGAGCAGTGACACATGGAAATAGCCCTGTCAATACTACAAAGGTACGACGCTTCTTCCTGAGAGAAGAAAGCATGCAACTGTCAGTGAACACGTAAACGCACAAGGAGCCAAAAAGAAGAGGACAGACGAAAAAGAAAACAAACAAAAAACTTTTACCTGCCCAGTCATCAAGTTGTATTCTTTAAGTTCCCCCATTTGCGTGCCAAGCAAAATTGTCTTTCCATCGGGCTGAAAAATGCAAAGACTAAAACGATGAGAATTTCTCATTGTTCACAAACTGATGGTCTTGAAAGTCAAAACACTGCGAGCGAAAGAACCTGGCCATTTCTAGTGAATCTTACTCGCTTGGGTTGTATACAAAGGTCGATGAAGTCAACTCACCGCAAATGAGGCACAGGTAAAAAGACTGTTGTCTTCAGTGTCTCGAATAGCTCGAAAAGGTTTAAACCTGATGAAGAAAATCATACAATTAAAGATTAAAAGCGAACACCAAAAACACTGTGAGGACCAACCTACCCATAACTGGGCCTCGTCCTTTAAAGAAACGCTTGGTCGAAGTATAAGATGGCGACTGCAATATGTTCTTGCATGGCATTTCCTTATTCGGCCCCCTCCTTTAATGCAAATCTACATGTGCTTGTAATGATGAAGGACTGACTTTCTCATGACCTGGGGCTTTTCCTTTGTGCAAATGTTTTGGGGAGAAATTAAACACTGATTGCATCTAGTCCTTACACGGCCTTCGCTTCCACTTGATTTCTCCCTCCCCTCTCCAACCTTATCTTAAACGGCACTGTCCCATTTCCCCTTCAAAGGAGAATCTTCTCGTACCCTTCCACTAACATCCTACGGGTTTCCAGCCCCTATCCCCCAAAACTATGCGGGGTAAGAGAGGATATTCCAAAAATCACACCCAATGAAGTGTGACAAGCGGTGAAGGAATATCTAGGGGTCCTTTAGGCTAATGGGTTCTCCTAACATTGGATATACCCTACATTATTCCTATTTACTGTGGACCTCGAACTCCAGTCTCAGCTAGATCGAACTTTAACGCTCGTGAAAACGGTTTTTAACCTGTCAGTTCTCCTACCCCACAAAGTTGCTTGGACACTCCCTTTTTAAGATGACGTTCTGAGGAATAATACCCGCACATGCAGGCGTTTGAAGGTTGAGGGAGAGGGGGGTTTGGGCGAAGAATAAAGGAAAAGAGTTCCTTTCCCTCCCTCCTCGCGCGCCCTTCACGCTCTCGAGCGCCCAATTTCCCCTCCCTCCTAGTTCCTCTTCAAGCGCCTACCACGCGGGCTAGAGACCTACCTGCCATATACAAAACGTCGATTAAATCTTGCTCCGTTGAAACCTCCATGACGAGGAATAACCTAAAGAAAACAGCGTGGGTGAAACATTTTTTGATGGAAATATTTTTCTGGCGTTCTCGGTTCCACTTATCAAGTACAACGTTATGATGTTGACTATTGACATTACAAGCCACCACTGTAACATGTGTATTTGCTATCCATGAGAAACATGAAAAAAAATGTACCGCAAGGCTTTATTCAACTTCGCTATCGAAGCCAGAATGGGAAAATTACACCGTTGTTTGTGTCGATACCAAAGGTTTAACATGAACCACGATGTATAACACAAGCGTACACCTAATACTGTACTCTTAAACTCTAACATTTGGCAGTCCAGCGACGTTTTCATTACCATTAGTATTATAATTTACTTACCTCCCTCCGTCGTAACCTTGTAGTTATGTTAGAGGGAGCATAATATCTGTACTTTGGTTCGGGGCACTTGTGTGGTCTGGAAAAGGGAAAAACGGCAAGCAAATGATAAATGAGCCTAGCGACACATACTTTTGAGGTAAAAGCGTGTTTATCTTCTTGATGATTTCCCAGCACCAGGATGTAAGTATGTACAAAACCGCTTAACATAAAACTAATACCACATGAGATTCAAGCATGTGCCAGATAAGGGGGAAGATGTAACCATTCTAAAGTGGTTTTAACCACTTTAGAATGGAAACACTTTAGAATAGAAGACGCTGTGAAATCATATTTAAAAAAACACTGTAAAGTCGGTGCAAAGGACGAAACAAAATCCAGTGCCAAGCGCAGGAAAAAAATTGCAGTACAGGAGAGATGTAAATTCCTTTTGAGGGGTGTTATGTGACTAAAACGGGTAAGCTGGGTGGGGGGGGGGGGGGGAGGGTTTCATACCATTTGCAAATGACACTCCCCTAACTCTCACCCCACTACCCCCCTGAGAAATAAACAGTCCCTAACCATTGGTAACTGCTCCCACACAAGAGAAAACATAGATATCACACATTCAATCTGATTAGATAACTCTATCCGGGCCATCATACTAACTATAAAGACGCAAGACGTTTTTGACAAACAATTTTAACTGACCGGAGTAAAGAGAATGGCGGACCAGCTGAGACTGGGTTGTTACACTGAGAATGCTGTTCACGGAGATACCGCGTGACAATCAAGTCCAATGTAGGGGGTGACGGAGGGCGCGTAGTCCGAGGAAGATCCGGGAAAAGACGCTAAGAAACGAAGAAAACGATTCTTGATCATTGAGAAGGGACTCTGAAACGCTTCTAAAAATGAGTATAATTGAAAACGACGATTTGTCCTTTCCCAATGGAAGGCAAGTGTTTCCATCAATAACGAGACAATCCAAAACAACAAAAACATTTACAACGAAACAAAATGAAATTAAACCAAAAAAATGGGAGGGGAGGGAGGGGAGGCCACTCCTCGCCACTTCCTTAAGTCAGTCAACAGTCTCTCATCCCCACTTGTTCTAACTTCCTTTACCTTTCCTGTGGGTGTTCCTGGATCGCTGAACCTGTAGCGAGACAAGACTGGGGTTCCTGAGGTGCTAATGATTGGGGATGCTGTGGGCATATGATTGAAGCGAACTTTCCTATTCGCGGTTGGCGTGGACAGCGGGGTTGCGTCTGATTTAGGTTCTGGTAAATTTGCTTCTCTCTTTAAAACTTGTGCTGTTTCATGAAGACCTAATGACAAAGATACAAGAGACACAATGCCAAGGACTGTAAACTCTCCTAAGAAAAACATCTTTCATCTTGTTCTTACCCGGGCTGATCTGTTCGAAGCCCGATTATGACCAATCATGGGTTATCTGTGAACAAAGTCTATACGTTGCCATAGCAGGTAACCCAGGTAATGGCTAATTGTGCTCCTAAGAGAACTAGAGAAGGCGAAAAGAGAGGACTTCAACTCAGGATTACCGGGCAACGAGAGCAGCACTGGGTCGAGATACACGCTTTTGGAAGATTGGCAAAAACAAGAGACATGTAACAGAAACTGAGGTTCACCGCTGCAAACGAAGACTTTATACACTAATGACACTGAAGATACAGCGGCAGGCAGAAGTATCATACTGCACAAAACACAGACAAAAGACCTAACAGACCATAGTTAGTCACCCTCTACTATCAACAGATGCACAATAAGTTTGTATCCATGCTTGGATCAGAGCACTTTTCAATTGAGTGTCTTAAAACCAAAACCCAAGCAATTACTTCAGCCAATCAAAACAGACCAAAACAGGACGTGAAATGAGCCAATCAGAATACGAAGCAATTACATGTAACCGGCGTAAAGCGCGGGAAAATGCGCGCGTGCAAAAAACGATTGGTTTTAATTGGTTGAAAAAGAGGCGCGAGTTTTGCTGGCCAATCACTGAGCGAAGCAACTCGGCAAAACTAAAGCAAACTCGATTAACTTTCGACACTCGGTTGAAAACCAATCTATTAATATAACACACGTTTGGCAGAATGCTTACCTTGAGAAATGAGGTGACTGTGTACAAGTTGAAGAAGTTCCTTTGAAGGGTATGATATGTGCGTTTGAGCAACAACGTCGGCCTGAAAATGAACATTTCGCATTTCAACGCACATGGTAAAATTTTTCTTTTAAGCGAAAGCTATCGTCTGGTAATTTTACGCAAGTGACAATTTTAAACCTCTAACAGAAGTATCAAGAAGGAATATAATCCAATGAACGAATGAATTAATAACTTTCTTTACCTGTCAAATCACCTGGGGTATGGAAAGTCCTGACGCTAATTGAGGACACCTAGCTAAAGATATTAAAAGCTAGAATACCTTGGTAATCCTGGATAGCGACGGTACGGCAGAAGACGTGGCTAACGCTTTGCCCGTGACTCTCTCCAACAGCTCTGCTGCATACTTACAGAACAGGGCGTGGTCAGCCGCGTTGTCTTCAATCACTGGTTCTCGCATCAGAACTAAACAACGTAGAACAGGTCATTGGTAAATAAAAAGGAGAAAGAGACCTCATGCTACACCACAATTAGGTGAAATCGCACAGCTGGACAGTGGTGCAAATCACTATCCAGACCAATCATTTGCCTCCAAAAGCTTTCTGGAAGGTTACCCAAACGTGGGACTTGTTCTTAGGTTCCATTGAATGCGCCCTGTAACCGGTGTCGTAAGGCAATTAAAATTGCCAGGAAATCATTGTAAAATAAACCACAGTCTCCTACAGTTTCCACTAGTCGATTTCACGTCGCAACTAAAATGGCAGGAAAAAAAACCAGGATTGGAAAACGCAACGACTGCAGAAAGATCTGAGTTGTCCCTAATATTCAGGATGACTTCCGCTCAGGTTATCGAAACATTAATCAGTCAACATTATCACTCATAGTCCTCAGGACTACACTCATCCGGACAATCGTGCTTCGCCAAGTTATAAGATAACGCCTAGGTTCAAATCATTTACAGTGAAGATGTTAAACAAAGACCAGCATAAGCAGCTTCTCAGCTGCTCAATAGAACTGGTTCCCACCCCTCAATGATATGCAACACTACGGCCCCATCTGCCCTGTGCTGGGCCGACACAGATCGCCCTTCAAAGGCGAACTTGGAGGAAAGAACCCAGAGTCAGAACAAAGTAGCACCTACTTTGAAGTTGTCCACTGTTAAAAAGGTGGAGCTTCCCGATAACTTGTCTGATCTTATCGCTTCGTGAGAGTCCACAAAGCGCTTTGCAAGCTAAGGCACGGATACAATCTGCATCAACCAGAGGTGTTTTCACCATCAACAAGGACAGAAGCACCTTGATGCCATTGCTGGCTCGCACACAGCCCCACATCTTGGACAGAATATCATCAGTGCTCTTGAATGCTAGGCGAGATTTTGTTTGAAATTTCGCTACAATTCCGCCCAACTAAAACAAAACAAGTAGTTTAAGGGGGTTTTGAGTTACTGCACCGTAAACTGGCAGAGCCATTTCGAGCATTTTCTATTACTTAAACAAACACGACAACAACAACAAATCAAATCAGCGAGATCTATGAAGACAATAATTTGACGTTCTGTTTGATTAAAAACATGTTACACTAAAGGAGTTTTCTAAGGAGAGACTTAAAAAGTTATTATTTTCTGAAGTCTAGCGTCCGCAATTTCGTAAATTTAAAATGTTGCCGAAACTCCCTGACCGTAAGCACAAGATTTGAAGCCTCACCCTCACTCGTGGTCCACAAACGCAGTTGCAAATAACATGCAGAGCAGCTTTTTGAACTTCAGAGTCGTTAAGAAGACTTCCCTCGGCACAGCGTAGAAGAAGTCTGAGAGAAACCAACAAGAAATGTTAATCCTTCCAGCCTAAATACCCAGTTTAAAAGGAACTGTGTGGTACCTGATATCAACAGCATTCCAGGCGTAACACGAAACACAAGCCTAAATTGTCTTTAGGCTTCATAACTGCGACGATCAATTACATCTTCGGTGTTTAATCCGTTGTTCAACTATATGATTTCATATATTCACATTCACCTATTCATAACTCATCACGCTTTATTACGAACCCACAAACTGAATAGCTACCAGTTAGCGTGTTAGTTCAGTCCGTCGGTTCTAGCAGTGCACCGGTATCGCAGAAGTCATGGGTTTCACCACTGCTCAAGTACTATTCCTAACTGCGATGATCTCATCTTCATTATTTAATCCGCAATTCAAATACATGACTTCATATATACTCATACTCGTGTAACCTATTAGTAGCTGCCCCCGAGCAAGGCCTTCACGTGATGTTTCACTTTTCAACTATTACCAACAAACCACAGGATCCTGTTATAAAAGTCTGTCTACTTTGAAGCCACAGGTACCTTATTCCTTTTTGCTGTTCTCCTGATGGCAGCTGTATCTCTTCGCACAGAGCCATCTGAGCCTTGTGCCCAACTGTCAACACAAACAGCATTTCCAGCGCTAATCGAGTAACGTCCGCCGCTAGACGAATGGCATCAGCTCTACAGGAAAAAAAAAAGTCCAAAGCATGGATTAATAACATCACTTCTTCGAAAACAAAACCAACTCCCAGCCGTAGCTCTTCACCACGTTAGGGAGTTTGAGCAATGACTACGGCTATGCCAAAGAAAACGTCGCTTGAAAATATAACTTTGCGGTATCGCAAGTATTTTGCGATTATCCTATCTCGTTCAAGTTGTACAATATGGGCGAAGTGTTACATACTTGGATTAGAACGAACGGCCTTGAAGAAAAGATAAAGAATGAAAGATTCAGTGTTGCGTGCCACGTTGTCGTGAAAACTTTAAATTTGGCCAGTTCACGTAGATGTTTTGCAGAGTACGGCAACGAAATGTACAAAATGGATCCCGCACGTGCAGCACGATTGTTTTTTGTCATTAGCCCCATTGTTTTGTGGTGTTGTCATTGCCGTAGCCTATAGTCATTTCCTAAACCCCTATTCACACCCAGACGTTCTCTCAAAACGAGCACTAGCTAGCGTGGACAAATATTGACCATAGCATTGCGATCTTCGTGCGGTCTTCGTTCTGTCTTCCTTTTCTTTAATGACCGAGCTAAAAATGTACAATGTTTGTTCAATTATCAAGCTAAAACATGTGCACATCATATAAGAGAGGACTAAAATTCAATTTCAAGTTGGAAAAAGTACGGTGGTTAAAACCAAACAGATTTCGTTGACTCAAAAAGGTATGGTGGTTTTAAAACGAAACAGATTTCGTTGATTTCGTCGGCTAGTCAAAAAAGTATGGTGGTTGAAATTAAACAGGTTTTGTTTATTTCGGTGGTTACTAAAAAAAGTATGGTGGTTAAAACCAAACAGATGTCGTTGATTTGGGTGGCTTTAGCAGGCTTTGAACAACAGCCTCCTAAAACAATGGAGAAAAGCTTTGGCAAATGAATATATTTACAGTTGGAAAGTTTGGGAACGCTTTATTATACTTTAGCGGGCCGTACTTCACTGTACGGCCCGCTAAATTTGAAAGTTTCCTTTCCCGCGCGCCCGATTAACCTCAGAGATATAATAAATATCTTACTAACCTCGTTTTCACGGTCCGTGCTGTAAGTTACGGATCCTCGTTTTTTCCCCGTTGATTTATCGCCCGCGCGCTTCGCGCTTGGGCCATAAATGAACAGGAAAAAACTCGGTCCGTAACTTACAGTACGGACCGAGAAAACGAGGTTAGTAAGAGGTATGTATAGCATGCCTTTGAGGAACTAAAATCATACCTGTTACTTGTAACTCCCCAATCAGATGACAAAGAAATTAACTGAAGAAGAAGGGTAAATCCTTGTAGTTTGTTCATCATCTGCGTGGAGTGGAGACAACATATGAAATTGGAAAATATACAAGTAGAACTCCAATCTATGTATTTAGTATTTTAACAGATTTCTACCTCAATGGGTTCCCAGCGAAGAGTAGTCGGTGCGTGCTCCAACATAAGTTGACAATTTTCCATCATGCCACTATGAGTAAGGGATGTGGCCTGAAAAGAGCAATTTTATGTTGATCATTGAATAAACTGAGTGAAGAACCGAAAATAACCCTTAATTACCTAGCTCACGAATTTCTTGATAAACTGTACACCATTTCAAGCGAACCTATGAACCCAAAATTGACCTGCTCCCAACGCCAGTGACTTCATAGCTCAGTTGGTAGAGCATCGCACCGGAATCGCGAGGTCACGGGTTCAAGCCCCGTTGAAGTCCTGAAATTTTTTCAGGCTTCTTTACGCAATTGTAAAAATTGCGATCACAACTGCGACGATCATTCTTCATTTGATTTCATATCCGCAGTTCACATATGAATTCTTTCATATGCATCATTCACTGTACACCATTTATAAACAAAATGAAGTGAAGTTTCGTTGAGAGAAAGGGCCAAAGTCTGGTTGTTTAAGAAATAGGTTCCATTTGTCAGCACGTCTGTACTCTCATAACGCACGGATGACGTCAAACCCTGGTAAAAACAAAGTAGGTCACCAGCCCCAGACGAATAGCGAGACAGATGTTCTTACCACGGTTTGAAGTCCTCCGTTCATTATCAGAGTACACAAGTACGGTCAAATTGAATGAATCTTGATCATCCATAGCTGAAAACATAAACAGTCTTTGAGCACGAGTTTATCTGATTTACATAAAATACTGCTACGCATTTTCTACTTCGGCTCCAAAAAAAAAAAGTAAATGATGGAGTCTCAAACAGTTCATAAAAAGGTTAAGTTCCTTAAATGTTCCACAAAATTACCTTGTAAGCTGGGATGGGGACGGGCGGGGTCCCCCCTTGGTTCCTTGCGATTGATCTCCTCAGGGCATCAGCTCTGATGTGAAGATGTGCATCAAAGTATCGACGGAGAGCCACGCAAGTGTGTTTTGCCGTTTGTCGTTTTCCAAATACTTCATCATCACTAAGTAATTCAGCCTCATCAGGGCGGAGAATTGACAGAGTGCTCAGCTATGAAAAGTCAAAGAAATTGCCAGTCACAAGTGATACTACAGCTGCAGTGTAAATCAAAGAAATTCATCTTTGCGACAGAAAATAAATTAATCGGCAATAAGCATGTAAAGCGTGTGGGATGTGTCTCAGACACATCCCACACGCTTTACATGCTTATTGTAAAGTGACAACAACACCTCACAAATTAATGTGTCTAAGTGAGTTGAAAGCCACTCAGTTGGTACTATAGCGACGTGGTAGCGAGGATTACCCCATAAATCAACCAAATAAAGTTTGATCTATCAGGTATGCCATGCTGATGAGGACTGACAAGGCCGGAACAGCTGTCCATGGCTGCTAATGCTCGGGCTCAAACTTTATTTGGTAGATTTAAGGTGTAACGCCCGCTACCATGTGGCTATAATAAATTAATCGGACATAATTATTAGGATGTTCGGTGTACTGGACAAGTAGGATTAATGACATTTTTTCAGTTTAAAAGCTTTTGGCTAAATCAGGATCCCGTTGACCGGTAACAACTTCTTTAAGTCTGATGCACGAGATTTTTAAGGGTTTAAACCAGAAAAAGTGACAGCATATACATGGAGCGGGTCAAAGGTATTAACCAATTACCTGGTTCACCAATTTTCGTAGGCCATCGTTACTGTCAAACAGTTCCAAAACAGCTCGGAATGAACATGTAAGTGAGAAGAAAAGCGTGGCATGGCATCTGCCGGAGTCGTGGGAGCATTCTAGAAGCCACAGCGCATATTTCACCATGTCACTCAACACAGGATGTGGTAGAAGAGACACCTGTTTGAAACAGAAAATTAATAATAATAATAATAATAATTTAATAAGTATTTAACAAGTTTCAATACTTTACAATTCTTTGCAATTCTAAATTATTTTACAATTCTCAAATCAAACTAAATCAAATGAAATGTTGGTTTTTGGAGAGAGGGGAAAACCGGAGTACCCGGAGAAAAACCTCTCGGAGCAGAGTAGAGAACCAACAAACTCAGCCCACTTATGACGCCGAGCCCGAGAATCGAACCCGGGACACATTGGTGGAAGGCGAGCGCTCTCACCACTGCGCCAACCCTGCTCCCCCATAATGTAACTTTGAAAATGGCTATGGAATGGAACAGATATAGCAAAGTGCTATTTGGTTCAAAGAGGGTTCCTACACTTATACTTGACTCTATGAAGACTAAATCATGCATGAAATGGAACGCAAAAGTTACGCTTCTCCTATGGGACCCTCAGTAACGTTTCTGGCAGAGGAATATTTCACAGCGACATAACAACGTGTGTTTTGTAAGTCATTTTCCGAAAGCCAATAATTATGATTTATTCAAACTTAACTAGAACGAGGGTGGTAAAAGGTATTTTCGTGACTCGTGATCAGCCCTTTTTTTTCCCCGTGAAATGTGAAATGGTTTATTTTTTCCTCCTGAATCGTGATTTCCATAGTAGCCGTGAAGCGTGATTTTTTTCCGTGAAACGAGAAATAAATGTTTAATTCGCCGTGAACCGTGATTTTCATTATGTCTTCGTTTTTCGTGAATTGTGAAAGGACCGTTTTGTTTTCCGTGAAACGTGATCTAAACCCCCCCCTTTACCACCCTCTAGAACGGCACCACAGCTTCAGGAATGGAGAGTTGTGGGTTCAAATCCCAGCCAGGACCATAAACCGGGGCCCTAAAAATTGGTAAAATAATGCTGACAGTGTGCTCAGCATCTGCCTCACTTCAGATGACCACGGGAGGTGACAACTCAAACAAACTTTGTTTGAGCTACACTATTTCTAACTTTAAGTTATCCCAGAAATTTGGAAGATCCTTCCTATATTTTGAGCGATTGACTATCCCAGAAATTTGGAAGATCCCTCCTATGTTTTGAGCGATTGAAATACAATTTTTTTTCCAATGTCCCTGAACTATGTCATGTTTCCCAGAAAAATTCCCGAGTCTTCCGATTCCCAGCATAATCCCGAGAAGAACTTTGTTTTTCTCCCAAAACTGGCCTTGTTAGAGTTGCCACCCCAATAATGACTGCAGTGAAGTTGAGTAACTGGCCTTGTCTCTTTCACTTTTACACAAAATTTGGCAAACATGTTGAAGAACCCACAAACGTATCAAACAGAGTAAGGCAACATAGTTCCATATAACACATCTGGGTCTTGGCAGGGTGACAGGCTGACCATCTGTCCCCAGAGTCTCTGCTGGTTATGTAACCCCTGAAACCCTGCACTCTGGACAGGAATATGGACCGATTTTGATGACTAGGGTAACGTAACAAGCTCTAACATAGGACCAAATTAATATTTACCCTCTCCATGGCATCTTCATTGTAAGCTAGGTAATATAAACACATGGAACAACCAGTAGCAGCGACTGATGGGCGTGGCACTTCCAATAATCGCTGTACCCCATTGTGGGTGACGAATTCAGTGGCAAATTTCTTGTGGCAAAGAAGAGAAGCTAAATACTTAAAACAACAAGGAAAAAACAACAGACAAGGGTGTTAAAAGCAATTATTTCAAAAACACCTACGTTCTTGTGTACTATAGTATATTATGTACACAATGAATCCAAAGCATATTCATCTTGTGTGACCCTGTCCTTAATTCTTTTTCAATTGCTTCCAACAAACAGTGACCAAATGATAGTTACCTACCTTCAGAGCCTCAAAGACAAGTTGCACGTCAACTGGACCCTTGAATGTGATGTAGTGCATGACAAGATCAAGAGCTTTGCTTTCAAACACTGTGGGTAACAACTAAACACAAAACAATTCTTTAAATTTTCCTCAGAATGCACAGAGAAGATATTATTTATGCTCCCTTACCCAAAAAAGTTAAACTTCATAAAAACTTTACAGAAAGAAACTCTGCAACAATATTACACTGTAGAGGGCTGCCAGGATACATTGAGATCAAGCCCCAAAATTTTAATGGCCTTCAAACCTGCACTTATTTAAACTAGTAAGTACAGCTAATATCTACTTATTGTGGGAATATTCAAATCGGAACTGCAAAACTTCAGAAGAAAAACAGGGGCCATAATATCTCACTATGTCATTGAGGGCTGGAGACTGGGGATTTTCCTCTGAAATTTTGAATTAGATACCCAGCTACTTTGATAAAAATGTAGCATATTACCTTCTCCTGGAATCCCTGACTAGTTTGAAAAATTAGTGACAGTCTTGAAAGAACAATCAATTTTGAAAAAGGAATTTCCTGAACATGTACAATTATTGAATATTTACAATACTAGTAGTACAGTGTACCTCTTGATATTCCCCTAGCGGAGTCAAATACTGTAAGATAAGTCTTTGCTGCATGCCAAGAGTCAGTGGATAAAGGGAGAAGGACATGGGAAGAATGTGGTACCCTCCCTTGGTGGAGCGCATTGTCTTGCTTGGCTTCATCACACATGGGCTCTTTGTCTGGAGGAAACTTTTACCTAAAAAAAAAATAATAAATCGTTGGTGTTGCAGTGAAGGGATTAATGAAGACTCACTCCCCTGGCATAAACAGTACTAGTGCTAAGCTGTATCTTTCAGGTTTAGGAACCATTAGCACTGTTCTGACTCTTATCTGTATTAAAATGTATGATTGGAACTCTCCCCTTTCAAGTAGGAACTTCTCCACAGTGGTTGGCCATCTGAAACTTTGGATACCTTGCTTAGGATGTTTGTACCCCTTTGGCATATCTGATGTTCTCCATAGAATCACTCTCTGTCTTTAAGGTTGATAAAATAAGATATGATAGATATACAGGCTGATCTGTAGGGTACACTAATTCTTTGGACTCCTTAAGTTACATGCATGTATTCAAGTTGAACAAGTCTTTTAAATGGCCATTTATGGAATACTGGCCTGTATATTCAAATGACAGAAGACAAATATTCCCCACTACACGGTCATGAGAGAGCGAGGTCAACAAGAAGTTTGTTTTATGGCCTTCTTCTTTCCTATGCAGATGGCTTCAGTTTTGTTCTGTCAACTGAGCACTAATATTGCTATAGCATGCCCTATAGCATTCACAGTCATTACAGGAGACTGATCCTACCCCTAAAAATTTCAGAGTACTTATTCTGCCACCCACAAAAAGCAGTCTTAAAATGCATTCAATTAATAGCATGGCTAAAACCCACCCTTGCCATAACTACTGTCTTTGGTTTCATCCACATCACCATTACACAGACTTGTTTCACCGCTGCTTGATGATCCAGCAGCTGTATCTACCAAGCTTGTCCTCTTAGTCTTGCTATTCACTGCATTGTGGCCACTATCTGTCCTGTTTTTGCTTGTCTTGGCCTTCAGAATAACCCTATTATTAAAGTCTGATACAGCAGGCTGTGTAAGGTCTGACACATCTTTTAAGATGTGCAATTGTCGTAACAAACAGGGTACCTAGTAAGATGAATGAATACTGGTAATGTCACATACCGGTAAATAAACCCAAACATTACTCCCATACGTAGCTAAATTGAGGCAGAAAAATTCAAAACAAGCAGTACTGTGGAAAAATTGCCCTCTGACAGAAATATACAGCTTTGAAATCATTTCATAAAATCTTCATAAGACTGCATAATATCACCATAGGCATTACACTGTAGTGGTAGTTTTTAAAGAAATTGTGGTACTGGGGTGGGTGATTGGGGCATGTGAAGACTAATATTATTAGACTGGTCTCCAGTGTTAACCCTTTGTTGTTAGCTGTTTCAAAAATTAGTGCTTTGACAAAGTGGTAATGCATGAAATGTCAGAACTTAGGCTGTCAGCTCTGTAAGTACAACCAAATTTGTAATATTAACACAACAAGGTGCTCTGCTGAGAATCTTGAACAAACTGAAAAAATATTTTTACTTTAAAACTTACCAAGGTGGAATTTTCATCTCTGAACACTGCAGCAATGTCCTGACTTTCCATTGCAAATGCTAAAAGACCTGACAAAGGGATATAAACACTCTTAGATATGGTTTTACAGTGAAATAAAGAAAAAAGGTTTGTTCCATTGCAGCATTAAATAAATGCATTTGTGTTACCTATCGCATATGATCGTAACGGCTCCGCAGCCTCTCTTGCCCATTTACAAAGACGGGCCAGCATGCCTTCCTGGCCAAAAGAGAACAATAACTATAAATAAAATTATATCTAATAATCAGTTTGATGTGAATGATTACTGGTATAAGAGTGGTTTTTGATTGAGTAGTCCGTAAAGACAAAACCAAATCATTTCTCTGGCCAATGACCACAAATAGCCTATTAAGCCAATGTAATAAATACTTGCCACTAGCATCAAGAATTAGAGAGGCATACACATGAGATTAAACATTTGATTTGCTTTGCAGTGGCTGAAAAAATGTTTCAAGTTTTGCTATCCAGTAAAAGAGTGGAACAAGCATGTTATCTAAGACTGTTTAACACTGATCTACACATTGCTGTGAAACTCAGAAAACAGTGAAAACAACAACTATATCTGGAATATCTATTGTGTTGCAAAAGAAAAGCAGTCAGACAAATAATGACTAAACTGCAAACTGTAGTGTCAATCACTTTATTTGTAGTTGTTTCTTCTTGTGGTTTTATCATATGTCTGACTGGTTGATGAACAATAAACATTCCAAAACTAATTCTTAGTGTTCACAGTTTTGTGAGCGTCACAGTAGCACAAAAGTACTTACAATATAAAAACAAAAGGTACACTGCTGTCCAAAACTAATTTTCCTATTTTGGGGATTTCTGTAAACTTACAAGAGCATTTTTAACAACTCGTGTTTCTTTTCTGGATTTAGTCAGTCTGTTATTTGATTTGTATCTGTGCAAAAGGACTACCAGACACTGTAAGAGTAGCTGTAACACTAACCATGTCTTGAAAAACAGCAGCACTCTCCAAGCCTGGCATTGCATTAAGCAGAACCCTTGCTGCAATGCAGTTCAGATCAAACTCTTCCATGATACTCATGATATATGAGTTTACTAGCTTATCCATGAAGTCGTCATTTCTGAAGAGTGTCTTGAGAAGATGGCCTAATGCACAGTCTGGATCTGCCCTGCCTGTAGTACACATCAAGTAGATGGTAAAAAGGTATCACTAAGAAAATGTCATTCCAGAAAATATCCATATCTCCCACACAGAAGGTTTTATGGTTTGCACTCCTGCCCTCTCCAGAAATTCCAATTTAGCTCCATACTTTTCTTTTTATTTGAAAACTTTTACTATTGCTACCCCTTCCCCCACACCTTGGAACTTGCATTGACCTTCCTTGGGGGTGGGGGAGGTATGGATTTTTTTCTGGAATTGATTTCTGTGGGATAAAATGTTCATCTGCAAGAAAGGATCCTCTCTGACACTTTAGCCTTGACCAATAAAGAAACTACATCATTCAACATCCAATGATTTGCATGAGAACACATTCTGAACTGAGACTGTGTGTCAAATGAATTGAGTGTACACCGTAGCTTTTACCTGTTAAATATGAATAAAGTTTGTTTGTTATAAAAAAATAATTAACTGAGGACCCTGGTTGATTGAGTAGATAATATTTTAGAACTAACCTAATTTCATAATCCAGAAACGTTAACGCTAAACCTAAGGCAGCAATTAATGAGATTGCTATGAGGAATTTGTTTCAGCTACTGATGGTGTCATGATACAAAGTTGCTCACATGGAAACATGCCACTTAGTAGATAGAGTCAATAACCAATATATTACATGTATTACCTGGATGTCTGTCATCAAAGGGATCAGGATCTAACTTGTGATAAACTTCATTCTCGTGTTCAATCAACTCAGCAATCCTGTGGTAAGAAACAACTGTTGAATCTCACACCAGGAACAACTGAATTCTGATTAGTGAGGACCACAAAAATCATTAAGAACTACATCATAACTTTATGCAGTTAAGTCATTATGCAGGATATATGTAGTTATATGCAGTAATATGGGATATTTAGGATATCTCTTAAAAACTAGACCATTGGATAATATAATTATAAAGTTTTGATTGGCTAAGCCATCACAACATATGAGCCTGGCAGTATATACGATGCTCTACATTATGGCAACTGTACTGGTTTGCTTATATAAAGTGGGGAAGATTTACCCAAAATTTGTGAGCATTTATAAAACAATTAATACAATCTTGGTTGTTGGAGATGAGATGATTTTTGCCAGATTGGCATGCATGCATCTGATAGGTTATCCACTATAACATATCCAGTACATGATAAGTTGGGGAGTACATCATGCTTAAGGCCCAGGTCAAACACCATACTTCACATGAGGCAAACTTAATTACAGTTTAGGACAACCAAAAATTAGTTAAGTTCGCCTTTTGAGTCAAACATTGAACTGAACTCAGCCGAACATAACTAGATCATGAAAATAAACAGATTGAGGCCGGCTTATACATTGATATCAATAAACAAGATTTATATGCATTTGGTTTGGCTCATGTGAAGATTGATGTTTGACCTAAACTCTGGCCGGCCGTGAAAAACGCCTCAGCTGATCCAAATGAAATCAGTCAAACTTACTGGGTCAGATGCTGTACTTCACATGAACTTAATGACTGAGTTTACTTTGACTCACGTGAAGTATAACGTTTGACCTGAGCCTAAGAGATACTGGCCATTTAATCATTTTCTGCTTGGTTCTTGGTTGTTTTTGATAAGACAGTTATTCCACTCACAAATGCTTCTTAGATATGAGACAGTTACAGTCACCTCACCACTACATGCTTCAAGCATGGCATACCTAATGCAAGCTTGAGTAGAATAACTGTTGATTACAAAATGATGAAACACTGACCGTCTCAATGTAGCAACTGGCGAAACATTTGCTTGATCGTCCCCTCTCCAGGTGTCCAGGAGGTTATTAAGGTCAGTAGTACTATCCAAGGCAGCCATGGCCGTACATTAAAGCTTCTTTTCTTCTTTAACCACACGATACGGTACGTTTATAAGGATTAAAACTCCCGCCATTTTATGAACGAAATAAGCCAAGATGACCGGTAGTTTCAAATGTTTGGTTTTCGATTCAAAACAAGCTGATAAGGCAAATGCAAAATGCAATGGATCGAGGCAGTATTTTCGTGAATTGTACAACAAAAACAACGATAATTTAACCACAACACAATTTACACACAGTCACATGTGGAACATGTTGAACACAACAACATTTATCACTGTAGTAGAAACCAGTCCATCACGGTAATCTGTTTCCGACGCCTTGTTGTTTGCTACCTCGGCCTAGTCCCTTAGTAAGATTATCTTCAATTTTAAAGCTAATTAATATTTCCTCGTGTTTTAACCTTTCGAAAGGCATGTCCAAAACACGTTACATCTACAAACAAATGCAACGATACACATTAAATTTAGCTGCCTTTCATTCTAAGGGGGGGGGGGGGGCAGCAGACATCAACAAAAACCTGCATAGAACACACGCGCGCGGAAATCGAGTACTTGGCTACAGTCCACTGTAGGTCTCCAGTTTCATATGTGAGACTCCCCCAGCGAGTAAAGACATCGCGAAAGATATCAAGTTAAAAAAAGAAAAATGAGACAATTCCGTTCTAACACACGATCATTTATTTAATAACTGTCGGGGTTTTTAGTACTATTTTTACAGCTAATCATTATTTTAAGTCGAATACAAAGCGAAAGAGACCTCAATTTACTAGAACTGATGACTATCGAATAGAAATATTAACCGACAAAAAATCACCAATGTCGTCATTTTAAAGCAAACATTTACCCAATTGTCTACAAATTATTAAAAAACTAATAGTTGGCAGGCTAAAATGTCACTCTTGCCTAAAAACCGCGAAGTTCCCTCCTCTGGACGTAACGTTTCCTTCCGCCGGTAAAGGTTTGTAATTTCCAAAACAGCATGAATCAAATCTCCTTGGCTGGTCACAACACGTCAAGTCTTCACAGGGGTCTGAAAAGATTTCCGCGGTATCCTCTGAATCAATTGTTGACGGTTCTGATATTGAGTCAAATTCAACGGGTGCCTCAAATGAAGGCGTGAGAGGTCGATCCAGGACTTCATCTTCATCGACGTTTCCAAAGATGTGTGGCAGCTCCCTTGCGATGGAACACGAGAACGGAAACTCGTCTGAAAGAGACTTGCGCGCTGCACCAGAGACCTCAAACTGGATGCCAGATGGTACTGCTACAGGATCTCTCGCGGGCATGGTGCCGTAAGCGGCCGGATAATATGAGCCTACTGTCTGCATACTGTTGGGCTCTGGGTACTGCTGGGTGATTTTGCGCGCTGGAATGGGGTATGCTGAATAAAAGTATTGACGCGGTGAGTCCGAAGTCTGTGGAGCTCTGATCGGGTGAGGTGTAGACGAAAACCATTGTGGCGGTATTGAGGAGAACTCTGCAGATCGATTCACGCTACTTCGACTTTGAATGGACCCGGGACTCGAGCTAGGCAGGGCTGGGCGGAATCTTGGCAGCATAACGGCTGCTTTCTCTTGCTGTTTCCTCCACTTTTGACGGCGATTAGAAAACCAGTTCTAGAAGATGAAAAAAGTGCATATGAGACACGTTGTCTCCACGAGGGAAACTTCTGCTAGTCTAATAATATTTAGGAAAAGATCTTTCGAAATCCACTATGTCACGGAGTTGTGAATTTTGGCGTTGTAGTTCCGACCGCTCCATGAAAATTAATGAAACACAACCTCAGGAAATTTGAGTGCCGACGATAAAGGAAAGTATTAAGGACTCTTTAATGATCGTCATAAACTCAGGAACGACGAAATCGAGGGCTTGCGATCAACTAAGCGACGTTTTGGTAAAAAAAAATTCCTAAACAGAAGAAAGGTCTGTTGAAGCCATACCGTTACTTTACTCAGAGGGACTTCAATTTCTTCCGCCAGCTCAGCTTTCTCGTCTTTGTCTGGAAACTTCTTCCTCTCGAACAGTGCTTCTAGTTTAGATCTCTGGTGAGGGGTGAAGATCATTCTGCCTGAATCAGGTTTCGGTCGAAGGAAATCTGAAATCAAACGAACAAAGTTACATTAACAAACGAGCTTCACCTCGAATCAAACATTTCCACAAGCATGCCCGCGTATTCTTGTCAGAATGTGTGCAAACTTTCATTAACATCGTACATTAGATGAAATTTTAAGGCAACTTTACACGCAGAGATAAACCAATTTCTTTGGTGCGAGTCACGACGCAAAGGAATTCATCTTGAAAACGCCTGGGTTGAAAATGATTGGATCTCAGACTTAACTAGAAGGCGCAGTGCTACGGCTAGTTTTGCTTGCCTGTATTCGCCGTGTGTGTTCTCACAATCAAATCACGAACTACGAAGAGAATTGTATGTAGAAATTCATCGCAAGAATACTTTCACAATCACGATACTCAAGTTACATGCCATCACCTGTCAATCACAAATATCAGATTAAAAACATATGCTTACCAAGACAGTAACTCAACACGGAAGGATCGCTCTCCCCGAAGTCCAATCGACGGCCTTTCTTCTTTTTCCATGCTGGCCCTCGGATAACTTCGTTTCCCATACGGATGATTCTAGTCTCCTGGAAGTTCAATTTTCGCTTCACGGATTCGACAGAAAGCACCGCGGTCGAGACAAATCCTGAACTAGCCATACCGAAAGGTTTAGAGTTTCACGCTGTGAACAGTTCCTCAAACTGACAAAGTGAAGCGAGTTACTTTATTTATATGTTTAGGGCGACTCGTGTTGTTTATAATTCTATTGTTCACAATTCAAAGGATTTGAATAGAACTTGGAGTTATTGTTTACAGTTGACCAGTTCAGCTACAAATAGAAACATCTCACCTTGTCATTGGCTGAGAAGTGAATTGAAGAAAACAATAAAATGTCTCACTTCATTTTTATCAAATCAATTTGATTATTTTATGTTTAGGTGATAAAAAAAAAACTAATTCGTGTCTTGTGCCAAATTATTAAAACACAGTTAGATGCGTGTTGCAAGTTCAAGATGCTCACTGTTTTTCATTGAGAATATTCAAGTGCGTATTGATGTAAAATCACTTAAATCGAAGGCGTTAGAAAGGGACGTGAACTCCGAAGAACATTGGGCATACGAGAGCGCGAAGGGCTCTCTTTCTCCTAACACGCGAGAGCGCGCGCCTAAATTTCCCCTCTCTCTCCCCTTCGAACGCCTTCCACCCAGGAGATTGCATTTACAGCTATGCACGTTTAACATTTTGTACAGGAGGAGGTCCTCTCTTCCATGTACTTTCAGAAAGGAATTCTCTTTGACACATTTCATCTCGTTTTCTTTAATAAACAACGCAAAGACGCCACTCAGTCAATCATCAGTGACCCAGCTCGGTTCGAGTGATTTTTCAAGGAAACTGTCGTGTGAACTATTGTGGGAAAAAAAATTCGAGATGTTGTACGCTTATTAAAACCCAGAAAATCACTCAACTTTTTTAGGCGAGAAACAGTTTTCCTCGGTACCGCAGAGTTGAAAAAATATCACACCTCACACCACATTGTATCAGATTTTATAACAATAGGTTACCTCCTGTTAAAAAAGGTCACACCTCCGTCAAATTAGAGTTGCACTAAATTAGCTAACCCATGAGTAAGTTTGGAAAATGAGTCCAATTAAAGCTGGAGATAGTGGTGATTGAGGAAGTCAACTTTTTCACTTCAGTCGAGTGTAACATACGCGATGCAACAGTTCGAGATGTTAAATCTAGTCTGGTCTCGAAGTCGAAATACGACTTGTGACAGCTTTTCGCGGAGGCTGTTAACATGTAACATTCAGTTTAATACATAGCTTTATGGTTTTTACCAGCTTTACAGTGCCTCATTTTCAGTTTTGTAAATGGAAAACTAAAGTGAGAATCATTATTAATAGAAAATTCCATTGTACTCTGTTCGAATATGCAGATTCAAGAGGTGGCGAACATAGGAACAACAGAAGGTGTCACAGACGCTTCGAATGGAACAACTCCGCCCATCTCCCAAAATAACAACAATGAAAATAACAAAACAGAAGATCGCAGCAGTTGAACTGAGTTTAACTATCGAGGAACAAAAATTGCCTTTTGTTTTCTTACGGGATCAGCGCTGCCGAAAGCATCGTGTGATAGATTCTCAGCACTGCTCAGTAACATTAAAGTGTAATACGAATAATAACTTTATTTAAGTCTCAAACTAGCCGAGCACAGGTGCTCTACTAATTGGGGAGACTGTGAATCAAATAAACTCTAAATGAACTCAAATCAAATAAACCCTAATCAAATCAAATCAAATGTTGGCATTTGAGGGAAGAGGTAAACCGCAGTTTCCGAAGAAAAACTAGGAGCAGCGTGGAGAACCAACAAACTATTGTTGGTACCATTGGTGCATTACCCCAACGCGTGTTATTTTAAGTAACATTATTAAGTAAGTAACACAGTAAACTTATACTTAACTCAGTTGGTTTATTAAGCTACAGTTTGCTTTAAGAAGCTAAGGATGCCGTTAGTGCTAAATCGGAGAATAGTATGCCGTTATACCGATGTAGGGGTACAATTCTCCGATTTCGCACTAAAGATTTTGTCCGATTCTACATAGTTTGCGATTCATAGTTTGCGATTCTCCGATTGTGCTATGCTGTTCTCCGATTTAGCACTTACAATACACAACTAGTGATGGCGAATAGTTCCTCTAAAGTCTTTGGTCTCGTAAACTTTTCATTCGATCTCGAAACCTCGACAGTCTACGAGACTTTCGGCTATAGTGCATTTATTTCGGTCTCGAAGTCTCGCATGTTTGGTTTCGGTCTCGGATTTTCAAACAAGGGTCTCGTCTCGTCTACCCTGGGTGCCAGAGGTTTTTTTTCTCGTTAGGGGCGACAGAACGCTCCTCGCCGCTGGCGAACGAGAAGACCTCTGGCATCCAGGGTACGTCTCGTCGAGTCTCGGATTTTACCACCCTTACTATTCGTACTCTACCGCATGATATTTGGTCGCCCTTTCTCTCTTGGCCCTCATTCCTCCAACATTTTCAATTAAAAGGAAAATGATCAAGTATTGCACCGAGCAGATTGCATCCTACTTCTCACATACCAGCCTGTTGACTGTCTGCTTGCCGCTGGCCTACAGTTGGCTAACAATTCGCTGCGCCTGGTCTAATCTTGTTGGATGATTGGCATGCAATATGAGTTTTTATAACACTAAACTTAAGGCCTCAAGCATAGTTTAGAATGGTTTTATTTAACCCGTGAAACAGTTTTTATTAGACAACAGTAATATTACTTAAAGCGATTTTACTTGATAACTTAGTGCAATAGCAACAACTAGCAACTTTTACACTATTTCCTTTGTATTTTGTGTGTATTTGACTATTGTGCTATAAATTAATGCATGCTGTGTAACAAAAATTGTTTCAAGTAAAACCACTTCTATAGTCAAATACACAGAATGAATACAATGGATCAATATGTAACAGTAGTTATGTGTAATACTAACATCTAGCATCTACTTTGTGAGTTAAGTAAAACACTCTAAGAGGGGATACTGAATATATTCACCTCCAAACAGTCTGCCAACCAAACTGTGGCAGATTAAGGTGGTGGCAGAATGTTTGGTATTATTATATTATCAATATTCAATTACTTAAAAATCTTCACTTTCTATTGCTTTCCATAGCATCTCTCTATGATAGCACACCACTCTCCAATCAACAATAATATATATAAATGCAATTACAGGCTATTTATTATCTATATATTTCTGAAAAATATAGCTCAAGAATCATGTCAAGCTGGCTAAAACAAATTTTGTAATAGAAACAAGTGGAACCTCAAAGGTATCAATAACAAACAAGACTTTTTCAGTGCTTTAGGAAAAAAGGGTGTTCAAGCTAAAAGGGCATCTGGAAACCTTCTCTTTCCAGTGCTACTTACACAAGGGATACAAACAATGAAGGTTGGATATTTAAATGAACTTTACAGATGTAGACCAGCAGCCTCTGTCAAATTTAATTCGCCCAACACTGACATCTACTTGAGGTTGACTATCAGAGAGGCTGACTGTTAAAAGACGACTGAAAACTTTTCTTTTTAAACGCGCCTATTTAAATTCATGACGTTACTTTGGTGTTTTATTACCTAACTATTTTGTCTTACCTTTTGTAGTTCTTACTTTAATTTTAATTTTTTTTTTAAAGTTTGACTCTGTAAATAGCACCTTTGGACCTTTGGGAAAGGGCACTCTATAAATGTCTTATTATTATTATTATTATTATTATTATTATTATTATTATTATAAATAACAGACTGTAAAAGAAATGTGAAGCACAGTATAAACAAAAAAATATATTCCAAAAATAACTCAATAATAAACAAATGTAAAGGACTGATTTCATTGTCTTAAACTGTGGTCTATATTAGACCTCTTTTATGAGGCTCTTTGTTGGTTATTTATTATAAAATTGTTGGGGTTCAGTTAAATCCACTACCAGCTTCTTTTGAAGGGGGAGCAGGTTATAGTCAGTTTATGGCTATTTTCTTACTTTAAGAGAGAAGAACTTGAAAAAGTAAAAAAAAAAAAAATTAAAAAGTTGGCCCAATCCTTTTTTTGCATACACTCAACCTACAAACTGAACAGCTCCGAGTTAGCTTGTCAGCTCAGTTGGTAGAGCACTGTTCCAGTATTGGAGAGGGCATGGGTTGGACCCCCACAGAAGAACGAATTCTTTCAGACGCTATTTTCACTACTGTTTCAATCATGTTCATAACAAACTTGATCAATTTTCTGAAGTTGCAATTCATTTCCATTCTGGCCAACTGTACAGGCTTATTTAGTTTTGGTCAACTGGTAAAGTAATTTCACACCAGACTGAACAAACAATCGCTTTAGCTGTCCAAAGTAACGAAATATGTGGCATAGCCCCTTTAACCCTTCATAGTGACCAGCAAGTAAATTCTCGTTGCATTGTTACTACTTGGTTAAGCATAAAATGTATGAGAATAAACCAAATGATTGCCAAAGATGGAATAGTCTGATGACTGAACAGATTCTCTCAGCACATACCACCAGACAGATCTGGGTTCTGTGGGGAGAATATTTGTATTCGTCCCACATGAGGACTTAAACAGTTAAATGACTACTCAAGTCTTTAAAGGTGATAAGTGCACCCAGTATGCTGTGATAACTTGACAAAGCAACCCAGCTGACTGTTGCATCAGCATGCACAAATTAGCAACTGATATATTTACAGTAATCAATGTTAATTGGTATGTTGACTGATATATTAACATTTTAACATGTTCACTACATAGTTCATGATTACTATTGTCTACAATGAAGATGCAATAATTATTTATGCCACAGGAGAAACCATTGGAATACTGGCATCCTCTCCATCTCTTGTCACTGAGCATTGATTCTTGTGTCCATCAATTCTGTCTGGTGCAAAATGATTGCTGCATTTATCGCACCTCTTTGGTTTGTTAGGTCCACAGGATTCATAGATGTCAAATGAATAGATGGCTGATGCAATTACGTTCTTCCCAATAAAAACCGACACATCTTGATTGTAATTTGTCCACAGGATTATTCTAATAACTCCTAAGGGTATATTGACGAGAAAAATGTAGGATATTGAGTATAACAGTTGAAAGTTGGCAGAGCGAACCTGACCTTTCACAATAGCACTCAACTCCAGTAATGCCAGGGTTGGGAGGAAAAAGTTGATGCATGCGAATGCAATTATGGCATGCTCCAAATTCACTGGAAGATTAAGCTTTACATCATCCATGAAAAGAATCTCCAAGATGTCTATGCTGTCAAGCAGATCAAGTGTTACCCCAGCCGACAGCTTATCAATGTAAACACGCCTGCTAGAATAGGGTTTTGCATCATGATGTGAATTCACCAGGAGCAGAAACAGCATTGGTGTGATACACAAGGCAATTTTAAGAATGTTCTGGCCCCACACTTTAGCGTCGCCAAGCTGATCTGCGAACCTTTTGAAGATCACTGCAACTTCTGGCACTAAAGTAAATAGCACATAAGCCAGCCATGCGATGTAGACATAAGGAATTTCATCAGCGTACTCGTCTGGAGCTTTGCCGTCTACATTCTCCGTTTCGGCTCGTCTTCGGATCTTCTTCAACTTGGAGAGGAATCTTCTTTTAGCCATGAACATCACACCTATCCAAATGGAGACTACAACAACGTCGGTTGCGATAAACCCTAGGTGATTGTAATCTTGGTGTTCCACAAGGTAGAGATCTAAAATGGCGCCTTGAAGGATGAGCAGAATAATGCATAATGCTTTACCCACAATCTCGAGGCTCAAACAACACTTCATGACGCTAAAATACCCTTTAAGGAATGAAAACAAAAAAGAGTTGCCTTAAATTAAAGTAACACAAGCGTTTGAAACATCACAATATCTTGCTGGATCAAATTTGGGCGGGTCTCAATTCGTCCAGCATAATAAGCTTACCTCTTGATACAGAAAAATCTTCAGTGTGGAACTTTTCTGCTCATCTCCGCTCTTCTAAATAAAACACATGCAAGAAGTACGCAATCTTTCCCAGAATCATTCGCTGCAAATTAAGTCAAAAGGACATCATTAAATACGTCGCCATGTTGTATTTTTCTGGGTAATCGAAGGCCGGATAGGTCTGGGTACCAGATTAGTTCCAAGGCTGGAGGTCACGACGAGATCCACGACGAGCGGTTTCTTTTCGTCTTCCACTGTGGACAAGAAAATTAAATTGGATGTTACATGAAAAAATACGTCACCATTTTCAAGTTCCCTTCATATCTTGAGAGTCTTGTTCTTGATTACAAGGTTTTGGGTGGTTTTGCAGAATTTTATTTTATCCTCAGTGATCAGTGGTTTCACCAATGAACCCATTCTCGTCCCCACGGCCCTTTTCGCTTCTCTTAGCCGGCGGGGCCTTGGCACGAGAAACAAAGGGCTGTAGGAAGTCCTAGATTTTAGGACTTCCGGTTGCTCTCACTCTCTCTGTCTCTGTCGCCGTTATTAGGCTCGTCACGTAACGCTCCTTCCCTACTAACGGCTGCTCACTCGAGCTTTGTTCCTCAAACTAACCAATAAGGAGCAGGCTTCCATTTCCTAGAAACCTGGACCTTGTTGTGTTTTTGGCGGCAAATGTAACGAGAAATATGATTGGTGCAGCTGCTAACAGATACATGC
>OX419346.1:1910230-2040230 GCA_948470475.1 Galaxea fascicularis
TTAATCTTGGAGTACACGGGATTCTCGTAAAAAACGTATTTCTTGTAATGAAAATCGTAAAATATCACGACGACACAGTCATCCGACCATGGGAAATCGCGACGTTGCTGATTATCATTTGTATGTACGTAACATTTTAACAACCAATTTTGTAGAGAAATGAATATAACCGATCAAAATTAAATGCTACTCTCCTCGTTTTTGGCGTCGCAAAAACGGAGTCTCCTTCGACGATTTGGCTTAGCGTTGACCAACAAAGGCGATCGAAATAGTCATTTAGTTGTAATGAGTACCCTCTTAAGCAGGGATATGGTTGGACCTAGTAGTAATCGAGTTATAGAGACACTTTCATTGAGTTCTTATAAAACATTTTCAATGTTTTCCCCGTCTTTTGTTATAACTACCTTTTTTTTAATGAAAACCGAAGTAATAAGGGGAATATTTGAAAACTTAAACAAACAAATCTTTGGTAACGTGTCAGTGTTGTCAATAACTGATATAGTTGATGAAAACTAATCGGAAAAACTCTCCAAGAAACCGACAAAAATTGAGAACAGCCGCCCACAAATGTCGCGAACAAAGAGGTTATGAAATCGCTGTCATCACGTATCTGTGGTTCTTAAAACTAATGCCGGCCAGTTTCTGTCACTCTACGTCCTACTTCAGTATCAAACTGAATATTGAATAAATCTATCGCATATAGTTCTGTTACAGTTACGAATTTAGCTTTCTAATTATTGGGATACAGTCTTCACGTAAAATATATAGAGCAAAATTGCCGGCCGGAGGGGCACCGAGATGATAATCTTTAAAAAAAAAAAGACCTACAGTAAATTACATTTCGAAAAAAGGTTTGAAAAAAATAACCGATTCTTTGAAACTGATCAGGTTATGTTATCTAACATTTCTCAGGGTTTTGAAGATCTCAAACTAGTATACAAAGGAGACTTGTTACATTTCCGGGATAACCTGATTCTACAAAAACGTTTCTTTTCAACACGTGGTAACGTGATTCTGGTCTCCAAGTAATCAATGGTTAGTCGATATCATGCAATAAACAACAATTTTGGTATTATCAACAGAGTTGATAAATGTAAATTGACCACCGTACAGGGATTCTAAAAGCTGACGTTTCGAGCGTTAGCCCTTCGTCAGAGCGAATCGAGCGAATCGATTCGCTCTGACGAAGGGCTAACGCTCGAAACGTCAGCTTTTAGAATCCCTGTACGGTGGTCAATTTACATTTATCAACTCTGTTCATAATACCAAAATCTTTGTGTACTACTTCCCCACCGACGCAGCACCACAGTTTCTTTAGAAACTACCCCCTTTATTCATCATGCAATAAAGTTTCATCCGGCTGACTGTAATGGCCGATTCCTATCTCATTAAACCGGCACCTTCAACGGTTGCTAGAGAAATAGTTTTTTCCCCGTCATTAATCTCTTGACAAGTCCGATAAACAACACGAAAAAGCTACAGTCTTAGTTTGTTAAGGGGCTAAGCAGTGCCGCAGTGGCTAGAGGTTCATCAAATCTAAGGAGTTGGCAATTCTAACAAGGCCTGTTTCGTGAGGAAAACAAAATCTTCCGGAAATCTGGAAATTTTGCCGGGAATCGAAAAACTCAGTAATTGTTTGGGAAATATGCCATAGTTCTACAGTAGTGTTAAGAAATATTATTAAGTTGAACAGCTCGAAACGAAAGCTTTGTGCTCTTATAGTGGTATTGTGCGGGTCTTTAATAATTAAGCGCAGTTGGCGCCAAAATTGCGGCGAGTGGAAAACTGAAACTGGATTTGTGCATGTATATCTTGTATCCAAAATAAGCAAACGTCTCATCGGAAAAGTTCATGTGCATAGAACTGGATAAAGCACATTTAATGTTGCAAAAACGGTTGCAATGATATAAGAGGAAAATAACTAGTGTATAGTGAAGACTGATTCTATTCCCGTATTTTCGAAACCATTTCATTTACTCCCGCAAAATTTGAACAAAGAAATCTATCCGGTAATCTTAAGGAGATTTGCTGCAATTAGCTGGCAATGTGTTTAACGAATCGACAAAGTTGACTTATTTTTCATTTTGGCGCGCGAGTAAATGCAAATATTTAGGCTAAAAAAGTCAACAAGTCTTCCCAAATGCGCAACGGCTTTTAGTTGAAATAGAGCTCAAATATACTAAGTCATCATAGATATTTATTACATTGTAGTTTATTTTTGACTGACAAATGTGCTTATTGTCTTTGGCGCAGATTTTTTTTGGGAGAACAGTTTAAAAGCGGTTTGATTTGTGAATAGAGTTCGCTCAACACACCTCCTGGTCGACAAGCAAAGTTTGACTCCTATTCCCAGTTGCTTCGCGTAAGGTAAGTGTCTTCTGATTTGTATAATATCGTCAATTACGAACAACGCGTTACATTTATATCGTGTAGTACCTGGTGTCCTATTCAAACCACAATTGGTTAACATATCAATGTTGTTAACTTCTTCATTTACTTTCTTAGTTGAAAAATTGTTCATTTGCCCGTTAACGACGGAGGAGTTAAATTACGTTGTAGTGAGGTTTTATTTCTCACGAGTTATTCTGAAAACTGTAGAATAATGATTTGAACTGAATGATTTAGTAGGAGAGATTTTTCTTCGTTGTATTGCAATTACAAGTGATATATAATTTAGAAACATTTGTTACCACGCTATATTAACATTGAATACAGGAAATGAATATTGCTTTTGTCTATGGAAAGACTGTGTTTTTAAAACTAATGCAAAAATTGTAATTTTCTTTTTTTGCCTTCGTTTGTGTCCCGTCACGTAAATTTCGTAATTACCCTTGCGCTTTCCATCATGGGGTCCAACCTGTGTTTGGAGTTATGCCTGGTCTCCTTTTGGGGGTTTAATTTAACATTTCCGTTGAATATCCTCGCCCCTTTCACATCTCCCCACCAATCCCAGGGTCGAGAGGCACAAGCTAAGCCTAAGACAGGCTGAACAAAGGGAAGAGTGTTCCTCTTAAGCGTTATATTTAATCGATTTTCGAACTTAATCAGTGTTTGCTTTGCTCGGCGATTTATTAACAATTCTCATGTCAATTTGTAGATACCAATTGTGATTTGTTCTCACGCACTGAACAGTTCCCGAGCTTGGTGCCGAGTACCAACCTCGTCCCCAGGGCTTTTCCCTATTTTTCTTTCTATGGAAAAGGGCTAGCCCTGGGAACGAGGTTGTCCGAGTACTGTTTACGTTATATATTGTCACTGTCAGGAGTAATTGCTTGTTTTACGATGGTGGAATTAAAACCTCCCTACTCAGAGCCTTAATTGTGATTCAGTTTCAGGGCAGAGCTCGATATCACGGAATTCTTCAAAGCAAAAATGAATGTCAAGCTGTCGTTGTTACTCTCGGTTGTTCTTTTTTCTGTATGTACAGTACTTGAAAAGCCAAGCCAGAGAGGAGGGGCTCTTCTACATCGCTTGCGGCTGCTTTCCGATAAGGTAAAAATTATTAATGATCAGCTATTAGTTTTAGTCCGTCAGCAGAATCAATTACACGTTTTTTTTATACGAACCAGTAAATTTCGGCTGAGGCACAGTTTTTGGTAATTTTTTGAAGACTGCAGCCTCAAATCGTTCTTAAATTGTTATTTTTTATACTGTATACGACACGCTTAACTCACTTTGTATGATCATGCATGCAGACGTCTTGTCAGCTCATTTTTAGCTGGTACATGTACTCCATGCGAAATGTTCAGTAATTATTTTGTTGCCGAATCGAGCCTCATTTCTGAACGAAAAGCGGTACATTGTATTACATGTACTTCAAGTTTTAACTGAAGGCAACATATATAAGGTACGATATTACTGACCGGTTTTTCCAGCTTTTCACACAAAAGAAGTGCGATTTTGGTTAAAGCGTATATTCAATAAATTACCGGCTGTAAGTTATCTAATCAAAACTCCAGCCTCGGCTTGTTAGTAGCTTGTTCTTAACTTTTGGGAAAATCTCAGCCTGAGTGTTCTCATAAAAATGCAATTGATTCTTATTATAAAAAATACGCATGTTCTCAATTTGAGAAAGATTTTTACTGCTAAATCATTTATCTTGGACACAATCAAGGGAGGAAACTTTAAAACATCGGACCAGCTTCTTTATAACAAGTCTCAAAGTTTCACTCATCACAACTTGCCCATGATCAATCCTGTCATCTTCTTTTCAAAATCAGGTATTTGACCAGAGAAGCAGGACGGGAAAAACAGAAGGAAAAGAAAGTTCTGTAGGAGGGCCTGGACGGTGTGCTTCCGGACATTGGAATATTTGTTCTGGAAAATGAAATAACAAGCCAAGTTGCTGCCGTTGTTTTCTTTAAATGGATCTGCAATCTCTTATTCTTTCGCGCTATCTAAGCATTCCATTTCAAGTTAGAAATCAGAAGCAAAAGAAGAGGAAGAAGAAAAATATGATATAGAGAGTAGAATCTTATTAACGGCTAACATGATCACGATTTCCTTGCATTTCTGTTTTCTGTTCTGTCTGCAATTTTGATGTTTATAAATATAGGTGAGCTGTTTTGCGTTAACCATGAACGTCAGAATTACTTTACATTGTTTCCAGTAGCCTCTTTTACAGGAAAAAATGTAAACGATAACATTACATTAACGAGTTGTTTGCCGCAAACGTGATGCTGTCTCTCCTATCACAAAGTTTCCACAGAGCATACGAACGGTGTGATGGCACGCAACATTCGAACGAAACAAATTTACCGGCAAAAGCTGTTAAACCTCAACACTCGGAATAACTCCTTGTAGCTCAAAGTAATTGTCGCTCATAACCGTTCAAGTGACAACTCACGGGATAAGTGCTGTAAAAGTCGAAGAGTTAAGAATAAAAGTTAAGTAAACAAAACATGAATTAAATTAATTTTTTTCAGACAATTTCAATTCAGTTCTCTGTGACAAAATATAAGGAGCACTTAATTCTGCAAAACTGACATGGCTTACCTGGTTGGCGGGGGAACTTAAATAACGGTGTACAGACACCATAATGAATTTCGTCCAGATGTTGTTTCTGACCTTTCCATAGCCTTTAACCATATTTCAACCAGTCTTTGTAGTCTTCCGTTACCGCAAGAGAAACCTCAGTATAAACCTATTAGAAACTAACTGAAATGGTTCGACTTGAAGGCTCCATGGACAACATATGATGCCGTGGCAACTTATCTATTGTATGCCGTTTGTTGCCCCTCTGAACCATACAAACTGGCCTAATATATTTCTTTATTCTCCTAACTAATCCTTTCCAAATGGAAAGAAAGGATAAGGGGAACTGAGTTTGCCATGAAATATACGAAGCTAGATATCTAAAAAAAATAAAGGAGTGGAAGATCCGTTTAAAAACATAATGTTAAGTTTAGTGCTCTACAGAGACTATAACTTAAATAAAGTAATGTGAAAAAATGCTTTTAAGAAGTGAGTTGTTTGAAAGATGCTCATATTTGTTTGTAATGAGTATTAACATGAAGTTAAGTTGGGTTGGAATGCCAGGATGCGGTCTCGATGTCTGAATTCACAACAGTACCAGCAATAACATAAGAACATTTTTTGCACCTCACAATCAACTGACAATAATCGCGCGAAACAAAAATTATATACCACTTATTAACCTCGTCCGTTCGGTCATCACAGGGAAATCTCAGACCCGGCGAGGCATGTAATGACCGAACGGACGAGGTTAATAAGTTATTTATTATATGGCCCTTTTGGCGATAATAAAACTCGTTCTCACTGTGGCTCTCTTCATCACTCATACTAAAGAAGTATCTGTATGCTAGTTTTTCTTTCAGTTATTACTTTGTCCATATTTTTTGTTGTTTTCGCCCACGCGCTCGTAGCTTTTACTCACAACTCAAAAGAGCCGTCGAGCCGAGAAACATTTTCATAATGCCTGGTCATTACAAGAAAATCTTGCCCGCTCTCCCGCTCAGCAGCCAATCCGAGCGCGCGTACTAAACTATTGTAGCCATATAATAAACAGACATAACACTAAATCAAAAAGAAAAAAAAAGTTCGTATAGATAGTGAATTAAGGATCATAACCGACAGTCCCTTTAAAAAGAACTACAGACTTATAATTACTTCAGGCTGCTTGTTTCGCTAATAACAAGATACACACATATTTGATTGAGGTTGACATTCAGGTCAAGATCTCTTTTGACACACAGAAACAAATTTACAATCATCTAGGCATCTCTATTGCGTCGCACTCTACACACAAGTATCCTACAATTCACAATTTTGCTGATAATAATTTCCAAGTGGATTGTGGGTAGATCCAATTTGTGGGGCAAACCGCCTCTTAAGGAGGTAACTTGAAATTGCTCTTTTAACCGTTTACCCCCCAAAAGGACTGGATCTACTCACAATTCACTTGGAACTGATTATTAGTAAAATGGCATATTACCTAATCATCTCTTTTATCCCAAGTAAATCTAAGAGGTAAAAAACCAGATACTTTGAGACGAAATTCAGGAACTGCATGAAAAGCAAATCAAGAATAACTTCTTCAATAGTTACGGGAGTTTCTACCGTTCGTCCTCCTCTAAATCAATACAAGTGCACGGAACAGCTTAGCACAGCCAACATGATAACCCACTTATTGTCACGAATTCAATCTCTTTCCCTTGCTTTAAATTTTGCACTCTCTTTTCAAGTCTAACTTTCGCTGTTATATGATACAGTATGAACTAGAAAAATTGAAACAAAAACAAATATAAAAACGACAAGCGCGCAGTCACCTTCAGAGTTACCCTTGGTTTTCAGTTTTTCTCCAACTAGAGACTACATGGGTACTCTTTCTACGAGGTAACAAACAAGTGCATTGTTTGTGAAACAATAACCCTCGAGATTCTACCTTTAACGATCAGGAAAACAGTATCTGTCTTTTCCGCGTCCAGCAAGCGAGTAGCCATGACACGAAAAGGGATGGTCACACAACGGTCCTTTCTCACTGACCTAAGTCTCAGGCGAGGGGAAGCCACGATGTAACGCATTCTATCCTTAATGACACGCACGTTGAAAACGTCATTGGGGCCATAGTTGCACAACTGGAAATGAATGAACGTGACTCTGTTTAGAGGGAGGGTGTAGTCATTGCTCGCGTACTTGCCCCTCAGCACGGCCGTGGTGGGTTTAACGGTTTGGCGGGAAATTCTTTCAAATGCGTTACCACCACGTGTGGTTCCTCTCAGCTTTAGTTTGAAAGTACGTGCAGGCGCCCGAGGAGTCATGCTGGCGGTGAAATGGTCGTTGTCACGTGACTGGAGAGTGACATCACGAATGTGGTGTCCTTCAGTGGTTACAAGCTGCAGTCGCAGGGAACTGTGATCAACTTTCTCCGATCCAGCCAAAGTAATAACTAGGGTGTTCGGTTTACCTTTGAGAAGAAAAACGATAAAGATAATTTAAAGTCGTCTTTCATAGTAAATATCCACCGCTAGCCACCTCCACTTCGGTGAATAGTTGTTTTATTATATACTTAAACAGTGAGATAATATACACCGCAAAAAACTGATTTTAATTCATATATTCCAGTAAAGATTGCAATAAAATCCCGCGCGCAAAAACAGCTGTCTCGTTCTCTCGCTGACAGATAAAATTTCTGAAGACATTTGTTTAGTTCTGGTGGCGACATTTCTTCAAATGGAGTTGCAAACTCTCTCTGTATTGGAAACCATTCTGTAAAAAATTTCATTCAACTTTGGTTTTCAAGTGAACAAGTGAGGTGATTTTCTCTTTAAAACAACTCATTTATTCGATTTCGCCGAATAAGCGCACACCCGGAAATCCGGAAAAGTAATTAAGCTCAAACACCCACCTCCCTCTCCGCATAGATTCAAACCGCGGAAAATGTATCTGAATCAGAAAGCAGCGTCTTAAAATAAAAGGGTCAGCGAGCTTAGGCAACGAACACGGCAACGGCACAAGGACGCCAACAGTAGGTTCTACACGTGCGTCCATACAAAGGCGAGAACCAACATTTTAAAAGTACGTTTTGCTCGAGCTTTCCAACGAAAGATAACGACCGCTCGTTGACCTACCAAGCACCGGATTTGCTACCGGGACATCAACCATTTGCCCTCTTCGTCCTGGTACTGTGGTCAGAAAGTAATGGCTGAAATCCACGTTGGTAGCACTACTCGACTTGACGAAGAATTCGTGACCACCATTGCTACCCCTTACGGCTAGGGTCCAGGTTCCTCGTTTGGGGTTATCGATCTCGTATACTGAGATCTGGGATAGGCTAAGTTTTCCAGACGTTATTATGACGTTATCTGGGTCTGTCAAGGTGATCCCGTGCCCTGTAGTGAAAATAAAGGATCAAAAATGTTCTTTTGTTGAGATGGTTTGTGGCATTCTTTAGATAAATGGAGACAATCTCGAATTAGACATGGTTTGATGCTACTCTGGTTTGAAAATTGATGAATGTAACTTAAAAAGTTACAATTCATCAATACATCAATCAATTTTAAACCAGAGTAGCATCAAACCATGCCTGATTGTCCACCTGGTTGCAGTGTGAACTTGAACATAATCTCGAATTAATTGTGATTATAACAAATATATATATAAGCGGGCAGGATCTAGACCCCCTCTCCTGGCAAGAGAAATTCCGTGCAAATTATATATATCTGGCTAACAAGACGCAGCTTTGTGGCACTATGTTGAGGGGGGAAGAACAGGAGTAAATCTCCCTTCTCCCTACTTTCTGAGCCAATTTCTCCCTCCTCCCTACTCATCCGGGTCCATCCAGTTCAATTCTCCCTACTCCCAACTTATCTTTTTCTCCCTCCTCCCAACTTTTTTTGGGCCATTCTGTTCCTCCCCCCTCTATGTTGGAAAGTGCCTCACAACAAACACATACTGAGTCGTTGTTCTGGGAATATGGATAATACACTCAATCCTTTAAATTTCAAGATCTCGTTTGCAATTCTCCCTTCATTCTGCCATACATTTCCTTGTAAATCACTAAAGAGAATTTGGTGTTATAGTAAGATGACACCCTCAAAGTGATACATTTGTCTAGTCGCATCACCTGTGTACAATGTATTTGAAATAGAGAGTAGAAGTTACGTATTAATCACTCCTGGGATGATGTAAACAAGGAGCTGTTTCTTCCAGGGGTTGATTCGGGTTTGCTTATAACAAAGAAAAAAACTTATAAACCTTTTATGTTATGATGAAAAGGGAAGTGGACGAAAAGGCGAAATCGCAAAGACCCATTCGTGCACATCTAAAGTCAATGCCGAACAAGCGCTGTACAGCAAGAACACAAACCTCTTGTATTTTGTCGAGTGGTGGTTACAGTCACAATCATTTCTTCCATGGAGTCATCCACTGGAATGCTGTATCGGCTGTCTGCAGCTTGACCAACTCTCCTTTTCTTCCTGCTTGACATGTTTGATCCAAAACTCACCACATTGTTTCCTTCCAGGGCTCCACCAGTTAGACCGGCGAGCTGCTCTAACTCCCATTGATCTTTGAGGTAAATAGCCTGGCCAAGAGTGAATTCTGCAAGGTCACGAAAAGCTGGATGAAGATTTCTCGGGTCATTACCACTGTAACCTTGACTGCGGCAGAAACCTAGACACAGAAAAAAACAAGCAAGCTAAGTCTTTGTCTTCCTCCTTTCACATCGCATCGTGTTTATATTATCGGACTTGATAATGCTGTCATGAGGACAGCAAAACGTCGTTGTTCCGTGCTTTTAATGTTAATCTTCTAAAAACATGAGAAAAGGCGTAAACAACGAATCAAACACAAAAGCAAACATGCTAATAGATTGCTTATTAAATAACTAATAAACAAATGAATGAACGAATGGGTGAACGAATGAATAAATGAAGAAATAAATGAAAGAATGAATGCGTGAATAAATAAATGAGTGAATGAATCAGGAGCCCATCACCAGGAGCGTACAACTGCCCGTCACGTCGTTTTCAAGGACCGATTTATTTTTAGATTGAATTTTCCGCAAATATGGGACTACCTCAGGAACCCCATTCTCTCGTGCGAAACTTTTCCTCGACCTTTCTTTTGTTCTAAAGTTTCTTAGCTTCGCAGAGAAACTTTAGAACAAAAGAAAGGTAAGGATGATGCGATATCATGTGTACCGGAACTGCATTTTTTCACGGGAAAGATACTCTAAAAATAAATCGCTCTGTAAAAGTGCCGTGACATAGGCTTAGTATAGGGGTTGTACGCTCCTAGTGATGGACTCCTGATGAATGCATGGGACAGTGAATGAATGGATGTATAAATGAGTAGATGGATCTATCCATGAGCGATGGAATGAATAAAAAGTCATGTGACTATTTTTCTAAAGCTAACACATATCCGAGGAATTGGTGTAACATAAATATGGTATCACAGTATTCTGAGTGAGTGTTCGAGATGACGGCTACAATACGGGCTGACTGCATTATAGTCTACAGAAACATTTATTTAACATTTTTCACAGACTACCTTGTATCATGCGGTACCTGTAGTGAAGAAATTAATAGTGACGTCATATTCATCCTTGCTTGCCAACAGCTTTACTTCTTCTATGTCATACTCCGTTGCATCCTTAGGGCCCGCATCAGTGAATACGTACATTGGGGAACCTACCTCAGGGCCCTCGTACAGGGCCTCTAACATGCCCCTAAACGTGTACTCCGGACAGTCCCCTCCTCCGTGAGCCCTCAGGTTTTTTATGGCTTCTACAAATTCCCCAGCCTCGGTCTCGTCTTTGACAATCACTTGCGGACTGTCTATGAAAAATATTTAATCGCAGGACCCATCACTAGGAGCGTGCAACTACCCTATATTCCTGTCACAGCGTTTTCACAGAACGATTTATTTTTAGATTGAATTTTCCGCAAATATGGGACTCCCTCAGGAGCCCCATTCTCTTGTGCGAAACTTTTCCCCGACCATTTTTTTGTTCTTAAGTTTCTCTGCGAAGCTAAGAAACTTTAGAACAAAAGAAAGGTGATGATGATGCGATATCTCGTGTACCGGAACTGCCTTTTTTCACGGGAAAGATAGTCCAAACATAAATCGCTCTGTAAAAATGCCATGACGTAGGCTTAGTATGGGAGTTGTACACTCCTAGGGATGGGCTCCTGTTAATTAACAATTATTCCATGAGCGCGCGTTGGATATGAGATGGTAAATAGCCAACGAGGCCCGTTGGGCCGAGTTGGCTATAACCAATCTTATATCCAACAAGCGCGAATGGAATAATTGTTTTATTAAATTTTCAACCTTCGGTTTTGCTAAATTTTATTTAAGTGTAAGAAACGAGAAGAAAGTGATGAGACTTTCGGGCGCCAAAGCGACCTTTGACGCATTCATTTCCATATAAGGTCAAACGCAGGTATAATGGCTGGTAACCAAGATCTAGTGAACCAATCAAAAAGCTAGAATTGCATTATCCGAGGTTGAGAATTTAGTAATAGGTATTACCCCCTAGCTAAGCAAGAATGGGAGTTGCCAAGAGCTGAAGTGCACGAGAGCGGCACGAGAGGTTTCCTGAACGATCAGTAGTTATATCTGCAGTAATTCTTCCCAACATACGGAGGGTTGAACGACTGAATTATGATCCGCAACTCCCGCACTTTTTCGCGTTTCTGCCTCTCCCGGTAATTTATTTTTCCCTTGCCTTCCATCCCCCACCCCCCATTCTTTCTCTCGGCCCCTGTTCTCCAGAGTTCCAGTCTCCTATCTCTCCTACTAAAATACTGAAAATGTCCCAAGACGTTTGTTTTTTAGTTTTTTCGTTGTTATCGTTACTGGTCTTTTCTAAGAAGGAGGAATCTTGGCGCGACGGTTTAAACTTGAGTATTAGGCATTTGAAAGTGTAAGGGAGGAGAGGAATTGAACGCGCGCGAAGAGACAAGAGGGAAAGAGGATTATTTTCTCCACGCTTCGCGTTTCTTCATCACGTGCTCTTTTCCCCTCTTTTCTTTACTTTCCACTGCTTGACACTTACCTGCCGGATAAGGGTCATTGAAAGGTGACAGAATGTAAGTGACAATAGGAGCACGACGAGGGTAATTAATGATGTCAATTGCAATGTTCTTTGCCGCCTCTATTTCATCACTCATGCTTCCGGTATCATCCATGACAAACATCAGTGACACATCTCCTTGCACCGCCATGAAACTATCGAAAGTTTCACTTCCCACGCTCTGGCGAAGGCCCTGGAGAAATACTTTTCCCTCGTTTAGAGAGCTTCGCTTTTCACGCCTAGGCGCGGATGGTTTCGTGCTCAACAAATACATGATCTGTCCCATCATCTAAAAGATAATCACATGATGCAACTCATGAGTTTTTACATATGATCTAATTAAATGATAATGATAATGATGACGATAATGATAGTGATAATGATAAATGATCGTTATAGTGATAATGATAATGATAATGAAAAATTAATAAATACTCAATTGACCACTCCCCTGGAGAGGCTTTTCAGGGACAGCGAAACAAAAAAACAAACAAACGAAAACAACAGAGTTAATGATATCCCAACTGGCGGAAGGTAGACCACTTTACAAGGATGACCGAGAGGCTGGACTGGGCACTTACACAGAACAACGTGCAACAGTTAGTGGCCAGAGCGGGATATGAACCCGGATCGCCGCCTTAAAATCGAGCGCCCTAAACCACTCGGTCATCCGTCCTCCAACTGCGTGGCATGGCAAGCGCGCAAGAAAGCCTTAAAATCAAGAGAAAAACAGGAAGTCGATCGATCAGGAGTGGTCACAAAATCCTTTTGTAGGGACCGCGAGACGAAACACGATATCGTGCTTGTAACCTTTCACCAGCACGTTTGGATATACATGTATCCACGGCGAATTCGGAAGGCCGGGAAAGGACTTTAACATACCGTAAATTTTAATTTAGCCCACGCAGGTTCTTATATAAATGGTACTTAAAGCAAATTTAGGGTAGTTCTTATATTTTCATATGAATTTCTTTTAAATATATTATAAATATCATCTCATACAGTGTGGGGATGTCCTTAACAAGATATCAGCTCAAACAAACTCATAGTCACAAATATAATCAGGTGATGATCTTAATTCAGCAGTTTCTACCTATATACTTTTACAGCAACTCCACTGGTAAGAACCTAACTTAAAATGTTACCCTTACTAGGTTATTAGGTGGAGGGAGCTTAAAATGAAAATTTTAGCCTAAAAGGTTATTATTAAAACCCAGGTTCTTATACGCGGGTTTTTCAGAAGGGGCTTGTTTACAGGGAATTTGTCGAGAATATATTCGTATACGAGACATGCGTATACTGGAGATTCAAAGTTATACTTGTAACTGGCTAAGATTGGCAGGTTTTGGTGGTGAATCATTTGTTGTACACACTTGCCCAGTTGCACCTAAGTCTTCAATCGACAGATTCTTTACTTTTTCTAGAACGAATAACTCCGGTAATAAAACACAACAGCCTTACCTGTCGAGCGAACTTATAATTCTTGCTTCTCACGGCTCTCTCAACAAGAGCTTTTTGTTTCGTCAACGTCTGCGCACTATAGACAATACCTGAAGCGTTGGCATTCGCTACTGCTCGTTCAATTTCATTAAGCACTTCCAGAAACTTGTTGGAGGGAGAGGAACGCTGCCGATAAACCCTACGCTCCTTCTTGTACGTCACAACAGTTTCTGTGATCGGTACTTGTGTGGTTCTTGGTCTTGGATGTGCAGTACTAGTTGGTCTACGTATTCTGAAAGGACCGCCGAAGCCTCCGGAGACACTCAATCTCCTGTGTACAACAAGCATCTTATCAGGCTTTTTCTCGGAGCTCGTGTAAATAGTTTTCATGACCGTCTTCGTCGTCTTTTTGGGCGTGAGAATTTCGACGGTTCGTTCCGAGCCACTCGAAAAATCCATGAATGAATCACGGGTGAACTGAAGAGAGGAGAAAAAATTGCCCCATGATTGATCTACGCATAGGAAGAGGACCATTATCCCAGTCAAAAGGAGCTGAACTCGTCTAGCCATGATTTAGGAATCCAATAGACGCTCAGTCTTCTTCAGTTTGAAGCGCAGAGAGTCAATTTCACCATTTGTCGTTATGAGGTCACCGGAAGATGTGTAAAACATCATTCGTCGCTGGATGTGTAACGGAAGTATTGATCAAACTTGTCTAAACACGTGGGTGTCAGAATATTCTCGTGTGTCCTTAAAATCTTCCATCGATGTAAAACCATGCGTAGGCTCTCCCCAATGACACTTGCTTGAAATAAATGACTTGATAGAGAAGGAGGGCTCTCGGCAACAAAGAATGAGGAGAATTTAGCATATGCGCGAGGAAGAAAGCAGCACGAAAAGATTGATTCGCATGAAGTAAAAAATCATGCAGGCGAATTTTTTGCACGTGTATGAACTGTACTTTAATCAATGCAAAGTGCTTCATGTTGTTTGGTTGTGAAGGAAAAGGTCAGACCGTAGCGGCGGTGGGTGGGGAGGCTGCTTCGCGCTCGTTTTGGATAGGCTACTGTTGTTAAAAGCTGTAGGTTTGAATTCAGACTTAGCCAAGAGCGCCAGCCGTAGAAAATACCGATGCAACGAAACTATGTTTTTAAACGAAAACAAAAGAAAGCAGAAATAAAGAAAGCAAACAAGCATGAAACAAATAGGGTTTTTAAAGTTTTCAAGTGCTTACCTCCTACTCACTGAGTCGGAGAAGTTACCCTGCGGAGCGGTCGCCGAAGAGAGGAGGAAAAACGAGATTTGCTTTTTCCTTCAAGGGTACCTCGCATAATTACCCTTACGGTAATTTCACTAACCTTTCCGGGCTGGCTTCGCGGGGCAACGGAGGATGCGAGCGCGAAAAACGCGCCTTTTTGTTTAGTAAAACTAGTTCCAGGTCTTCTTTATAAAGTAAAGCCGAAGTTGCGTGACGGATGTTTGGGTCATTAAAACGCGGGGCCGGGGTCTGATGTAGGGCAGGAGCCCATGGGATTTTGTGTAGGGCTTGGGATAGGGATAGAGTAGGGTCAGGATTAGGGTTAGCCGACCCGGGCCCCGGCCCTTGCGTTTTACTGACACCCCGGAATGTTTGCAACATTGGCATCAACCATGCAGTTTTTTCACATAACTGGAAACTGTCAACTTTCTCGCCTTACCCTCCACCACCCTGGCTACTAACCCCTCTCCCCATCTAGCAATAAACGAAAATTACGTGACATCAATTACTTGTTAACTGGTCATTTAATTTTTCGTGTATGTATCGATCATGAAGATTCTCATTCACTGGGGTACGGTTGGAATGGCTTTAACTCCGGTCTTGGTCACTGGTCTGTTAAAAAAAACAGAGAAAAGCAGATGAAAACCAGCCTCTTGTTACGCCACATTTGATCAAGTACACGTACACAAGAACCTGGTGTACTAGTCCTGGTAACCACTGTTCAGACTCGCGTTTTCTTAAATTTAAAACCTTTTTCTATGAGAATAGTCTAAATAATATTTTCAATGTGTTACATTCTGTAATTATTTTAGACGAATTCGAAAACTCACAACATACCTTGTCGGTCAGAAGATGAGCTTTACTTTCCGTGTCATTTAATACTGTACAAAGTTTCGACGTCTCCCCCCTTTTCTTCGGGCACAAAAGAATTGACCAGCCAAGCATCGCTCAGGAACCGCGCGTTCGTTTTTCTTTCGAGAACTTTCTCCTCGTAACGAAGATCTCACAGTTATCTTCGAATCTTTCTCCGGCCCTGCAAAGGCTGGCGGATCAGCGAGTCCTTCTTGAAATAATCCTCTGCTTAATTTTTCCTTCTGAAAATTCTGACAATGAAAATACAAGGGAAATCAGTTTTGAGTTTCTCCTTGGACGTCGAGTTAACTTGAAGATCTGGCCATTTTCAATTGGAGAAATTTGTTTACCCGCAAACAAACAATTACCTTTGTATTCCACGATGCTCTCTGGTTTCTTAGGCGAGGATGAATCGCAGAAGCAGTTAGAAAAACAGCTGAGAATAAAAGCACCATCATCTCTCTTCGCTTAAAATTCATCGTTTTCCTCTCACAAGTTTTGAATCTTTTACCTTACTGTCATGAAATAAAAATGTAATAAAGAAAGTAATCAGTACGTTGAGAAAGACTCAAAATTCGGTTACATGTAACGAAGCTTTACTCAGTCTAGTTTCTTACCCCATTCCACTAAAAGCAACTCGGGAGTGGTTAGACCGCGAGGATGAGCCGTGGTTAGGCAATAAAGCCTAAGCAGAAATCTATCGGCAGTGGCGGTCGATCTAGATCAGTAGAACAGCCGATGACGCCGCCGTAAAATTGAAATTCAGCGTGCATGTCGTTTCATTTATTAGAAATATTTAAATTTTGCAAAAATCTTTGTGTGGTCACCTAAAATGAAGAGCATACTTACCAGGGTTAGACTGCGAGTAGGGTTAACTAAGTTAGGTACCTTGACCAAGGTTTTGACCCTCTAACTGCTTTGCTGCAACCGTCACTTCGTTATTATATTGCAGATGTCCCTCAATCTGATCACGCTGACTAAAACTGCGGCGAAACTCGTCGTTTTGTTAAAGTCTTTTTGTTGAAGCGGATAAAGACTAGACGCTTTGGAATCAATGACCTATTTTATGCTTTTATTAATATTATAATTATATGATAAATACAGGTGAACGGATATCCTTGGGTTCCGAATCGTTCCTGTTTTCAACTTATTACCTTGAATTTTAGCCTATACTGAAACCATAACAGAAAGCTCACGAGTTTATCTTGGCTTAAACGATTGAAAATGGGTCATCAACAAATTGTTTAGCTATCTTTCTTACTTAATAGAGAGATTTTATTGCCTCACTAAGAGTTATTTTGGCATAGATAACGGTCATTTGCGGTTTGTAAGCCGCATAGGCATTCGTCACCGTCGGGATTAAATCATCTTTGACGAAGGTCGAAATAGAATTTAAAAAAAGTAAAAAATTAAAAAAGTCTCTAACTTCAGCGCAAACAGAGAATACCGAATATTAAACAACACCATGTGGTCAGAGTTTTCTGCCTTCTGTTTAGCATGTGTTGACCGGCTTTACACACCATTTATAGACGGACGCAACACTACCTATCAAGAACAAATCATGAAAAGTTCTGTTCTGTTGGTCACTTTCATATGGTAAGGTTATAAAAAAGCATAGTTTTCTAAAAAACGTCGTTATCTTCACGCAACACGCACCACAAAAACGGCGAATAAGGCTTAATAGTCAGTTCGCCTTATATTCCACTTCTATGTCCAATTCATCAACAAATAAATTATTTGTCAAATTCATTAACCCTTTAAACCTGTCCTTTAAAGATCTTTGATGTGATATATCAAACACAAGGAAAACTGCTTCATCATATATCGAAATTCTGGGAAATGGATTAAAAATTTTTATTCAGCTTCGAAGTGTTTAAACACTTCGAAGTTTTTGTTTTATCATAAGTAGAATTAGGAATCTAAACCTCCGATCCATCACGGTTGTGATTTCCTTTGCCACAGTTCTTTTCATCAGCGTTATTAATGATTTGAAAATTTAACCGCGGCTTTTCAGTGTACTTGATGCTAACACCATTTATCAGTTTCTTCAGACTCACTAAGTGAAGTCGCATCTGGAAGCACAATTTAAAGTGCCCCTAGCCCTCAAATATTTTTTTGCTAAAATAAATGTTTGCATCTGTTCGAAACGCATTTCGGCTCTTTTTATCGTTTCTTTACCAAATCTTGACTTTTTATAGGCCTTAAAACTGAGCCTCATTTTTTTCACGACCGAGTCAGAAGGGGCGTGGGTTTATTCCTGATTTGACGTCACAAACTGATTTCCACTCATGCATGCAAAGTACCTGATTATGGCGTCAAGACAGGAATAGACCCACTCCCATTCTGACTCGGTCATGAAACAGTGTATAATGCTTAGTTTTTCGTGAGTTTTGAAGCCTATAAAAAGGCAGCCTGAGGAGTTATTAAAAAAGGAAAAAAAGGCCGCAGTGCGTTTCGAACAGGTGTAAAAATTTATTTTAGCGAAAAACATATTTTTGGCTTAGGCTCACTTTAAAACCGGGGCTGTAGGTAAGAACTGCTCAATGAATTCGCACAATACAGCTCAAACGGGACAACAGGAGACTGTTGTTCAATTGATAGTGTCTGATAATTTTCGATTTTAATTAAGTAGTAATGTTATTAGTAGACGTGCAAAACTTTGAAGCATATTATAGCATTCTGAGTTAGTTTTAATAAGAATGAACTGAGAGTCCTTGACATGCGTTTAATTTACCCTAAAAATAGCAAATTGCGCAACTGAATCAAGCCAAAGCCCCAGGGGCATTAAACCCACGCTACATTTAAGTGGCCCTACAGATTAAATCCACACGCTGAACCCAGTTCCATAACCATATGAACGTTGGAAATCTAAAATTGCTCGCGGTAAGGGTGAATTTTACTACAAAATAATGAAATCATGTAATCATGAAATCCATCGCGCGTTTTCGTGAAAGTGTGTCGGTCACCGGTACTCAAAACAGAAACAACCTTCCGGGAAGGGGAAATTCGGTTTGGTGGGACAGAAAAGGTATCACTTCAAAACAAGTTAGAAAAGGACATTGTGGAGGAGTGGAGCAGCTGAAATCATATTTAAGAAGAGAAAATTTACATTCAATTTCAAAGAATTAATGGTTGACGGCAGACGAAACATAAAAATTATCCAGCTAATAAACACCAACCTTCGTTAGGATTTAACTGCGCTCATGGTTAAAAAGGAGCAAAAAAAATCATGTAAGATATTCAACTGAAATTTCTGAGTATCTGAAAAGTGTTTTAACACTTAAAAGTGAAAAGCATACCGAAAGCATCTTTTCCTGAGTACTTTCCTTTCAAACAACACACAACTACGTATAAAATTCACTGTTATGTTAATGACTTAGTAATAATGGCGATATATGGCGTCGAATATCTTGTCAGTATAGCATCGCATTTTTATTTGTTCCTCAAAGATGCTTTTCGCTTTCAGTTTTTAGAATTTACAGGACAAAGGATTTATAAAGATCTGTAGAGACTCAAGGTTGTTTCCCGGCTGCGTGGTCTGAAAGGTTTTTCGATAATATTCAACATGCATTTAACTGATTTAAGAACCATTGATTACTGAGCTTGTTATTGCATACTGAAACTAAACGATAACTGCATGCGCATGCTCCGGACACAACGACGGCTTCTTTAGTCGGCGTGTGCGATAGTTCTCAAGTAGATTAAGGCCTGGGTCAAAACCTCTTATTGGTAAAAATGTTTTTTTTTTTCATAATATAACAGGCCATAAGAATGGCACTGAACCAAAATTTAGCACATAGGAAGTTCTCATCGTCCTTAACATTTTTAATTATAAAGGACCTTTCTATAGATCACGTGACATGTGACGTGACCATTTCTTGGAAACATCGCATATTTGGGGAATTGATGACGGTCTTAAAATATATTATCGTATAAAATGGATTTTCTTATGCAGATTAATCATTTCCAGCACCTCTCGTTTGGAATGATCGTCCATCGTTATGTACAAAAATTTTATACGGGCAAAGGTCATTTTTCAGACCAGAATTTAACCTTTGGGTGCCTAGGTGGTAATAATTTAAAAACAAAACTAAAAGAACAATCATTTCAAGCGTAGAAAGTTAGATACACTGGATTCCCATTAAAAACGCTGATTTATTTACTTGTAACGATGAAATCCGCCACCAATTCGCTGATTTACGAAGGCTTCATATTTTGGTCACGTGACTGATCAAGTGATCAAAAATTACACGTTAAGGCAAAAGAAGACAACGAGATTCATGTTTAGCGAAAATCTTATTTGGATCTATGAAATCTTGAGAAAGGTATTGGCAATCATCCATATTTCTGAACACACCGCTAAACCAAGAGGCCTTAAAGTGCTTGAGTTTAACAAACACGAAAAATGCTCCGGAAAAAATTTGCCAAAATACTGAAAGCTGTTTTTACTGATTTACCTTTGTTTTGGTTTTGCCTTTATAGGATGTCGAACAAAAAATGCTCGTAATGTATTTTTTCACGGCCGATGTCATATTTTATTAGCCATGTAATTTCTGATTGGTTCCTTGCGTTGTATTCGTTTGTTTACCGACTATGATTCGCTGAAGAGTCCTCAACCAAAAGACACGCGCTCCATATGCTGTAGTCCCTATCCTTATAAACACTTTTTCTATATTTGATTGAATAGATTTAGTTGCGGGTAGGTAATTTGACAAAAATGTTTTTGAAAATATCACATCCCCGCCTTTTGCCCCTCCCTCCATGCCGACTTAAAACACTGATAGTTGCATAACACAAGCAATACAGCTTTACCACGCACTGCAAGTGATCTGAGCCAATCCAATCAATCATTATTGCATATATAGATGAGATTCTCCATCACTGGGTGCTAGAACATTCCTCTATTACTTTCAACATCTTCAAACGTCAGCACGAAACAACATGTTCCCAATGCATGCGATGAAATGTAGTATGGTTAAATCAGGTTAGCCTCTTTCTTCTCTAAGCTTCTGCAGTCGATATTGGACATGTTGGATCTCTAGTGATCATCCCGTCTTGTCTCCTTCTTCAATTTGCGTGATTTCATCTTTCGGTTGCGCCAATGATCTCAGGATTAATGTACGACTCTTTGTAAAACTATATTGCAAATATCTTTGCCAGGCACTGATCGACCATCCGTCATAACTCAGCAAGAGCCGGAACATCTTACAACGTGTTTCAACATGCTTTGCCAAATCTCGAAGTTTCACTATCGTATTGCAAAATAATCATTTTTTTGTCACGACAGTTATCAAAGGCTTCTGGGTGGCATGTTTAACCCGTTCTTGACATGCGCGAATCTTAGTAACCAATCATATGGAGCGTTTGAAGTCAGTGATCTAAATTTGATATTGCCACAAAACTGGCTCATTGGGAATAAATTTTGAAGATTTTTCAAAAGGTCTCCATTCGACCATCAGCTGAACGAAGAGACAAACGTCGTCCGAAATTCAAAAACGTAAGTATTACGTTTTCTCAGTAATATTTTGCAAACTTGAAATTCAATTACAAGACTGACAACAAATTGAAACTACGAAGAGAGCATTTGAAGGAGACACCATTTTGAGTTATTACAACTGATTTACCAAGGAAACCCTGAATTGGCTGTCAGGACGTGCTCTCAACGAAACCTAGAATAGTTTTGAGCTGATTCTAACTGGCAGCTGACAAAATGTCCCGTTTAGTCTTGTTCCTTAATTAAACCACAAACTGTTAAAATTTTGTTCTTGGCGAATATTACGTTCACTTGCAGGTATATTCTGGGTTTTCTATCATCCTTGCTTTTTATTACCATCATGGTATCCTTCACTGCATGAATTGCATAACAGGCAAAGATAAGTTCTCCGTACATACATTAATGCTGTTAGTCTACAAACAGCTTACTTCAAAACAAGACAACAAGAAAATTTGGAAAATTAAACTTAATGGTTTCACTGCCGGAATCAGCACCACAGGAAAGTACTGCTCAGTAGCTTTCATTTGAATGGTCACATTTAGGGATTGCATCCTCAGACTCAAACGTTAGAGCCACCTCGAAAGCAAACAACACAGCACATAGGAGCAAACAAAGCATTAGTTATAACAGTTCAGTCAGTACTTCAGGCTTCAGGCTTCTAGAGGGAAAAATCTGTTCAACACTGCACTCATCTCATGGAAATCGGAGAAATTACATACATACATATATACATTGTTTATTTGGTGTCTTATACATCCTACATATCGTGTAATAAATTTGTACAAATATGTTGCTTTCCCGGGGTTGCTTTATCGGAACAAAGCTATGTTACGAGAAGTGAAAGGCTTATGGCAGCCACGGTTTGCAGGTGTTTAGATGGCAACTGTTTGATTTGCTGAAAAAAAAAAAAGAAACAGGGGAGAGTTCACTTGTCCAAATGCCGACTTCCCATTTTTTTTGTACTGATGCCATGAAAATCCCCTGATCTTATACGATATATCTCAATACGAACGGTATTCTGGGCAATATGCCCAGCCACGCTATTGTAACCATTTTGATCGATCATTTCCTCCTTATTGAACATTCTTGTGTAAGTCTTATTGTCCGGAAACTGTCCGGAGTTTAAATATCGTGTGCAGTCCACGTTTTCTGGCAGAATCACAGTATACTGCAGTAGACAGAAAGGACGACAAATTGTTGAGAATGTTGTCTATTTCGGATATTTTATTTGTCAATTGTCTGATCACATGAATCGACTTCCTGTTTGCCTCACAAGCACTATCTTGCGTAACTGTCATCGCTAACACCATTTCAACATGAACAAACGTACAGAAAAAAAAGTTCTGGCCGCACCCGTGGTTCCAAACTAATTTGAAACCATAACGATGAAGAAGAAGCTAACGAACCTAATTCGGGTCCATTTGAAAGCGCAGAACCGGTGCCCCTGAAGTCAAAAGTTTATGTAACAAAATTCCCGAAACATTTTCACGTTGTATGTTGTTCAGAAAAGTATCAAATTTACAATTTGCGCTGAACCTTTACAAGTTGTTTACTTCAATTCGGGTTGATTTGAAAGCGCAAAACCGGTGGCTCTGACGTCAAAAGTTTATATAACAAAATCCCCGAAACATTTTTGCGTTGTTGTTCAGAAAAGTATCAAATTTTTCAATTTACACTCAACCTTTTCAAGTTGTTTGCTTCAGTTTGCGGTTTTGCCTCGGTGACCTGACGTACCGAAGGGCAACAAAAATAACACTCCTTCAAAATTATTCCAACGTTTGTGACTAAAGTCCAGATGCAAGCTTTAATGAATGAAATGTGAAGCGCGTAGAGCAATTATCGCTTGTTTCCTGCACGCTTTAAGGCACGCGCGCCGATGAAAGAAAAATGCCGCTAGTTAACGTATGTTAACTCTGTGCAAAGTTCAGATTGTCTCAAATTAAGACATCATTAGAGTTCTGAGAAGCTGAAGGAAATTGCAGAAGGTTCCCTAGAGCTTACCTCTCAACAGTAACCATAACAAACATAGTTTAAAGTTTAGAGTTTTCAAATTAAGACATATTTAGTGTCCTGAAAAACTGACCGGATCAAGGACGATGCAGAGCTAGGGGTACTTGCAACAGTATCCACGCAAAGCGGAAATATTTTTATTGGATTTCCTGCTTTCTTCATGCTTATCACCTCAGGCTTAAAGCCCGTATAAACGCTCCCCAAAAGAACAACAACAGCTGTAGTGATTGCAGTTAACCGATTGTACAGATACCGTTTGCGAGATCAGTAGACCCAGACATCCTGGGCCGAGAGAACGAAACCGAGGCTGACGCGGGCTGAGCTGGCACGATAAACAAAGAAGCAAGAGTCATTTGGGTTTTTAAAATTCCCAACTACATTTCTTGTGCTTACAAATGCTCGAATAAAGAACAGAAAAAAAGGTAGAAAACTGAAAACTACTTGGAGCTTGCGAAAGCTGACTTTTTTCCATTCCTTTGAACAACAACATCCAACAAGGGTCAACAAATCACAACCACACTCAACATGCAGTGTTCGGCCAACCAACACCCAACATGTTGGGCCCAGAAATGCTGGATGTTGTTGCGTTAGCTAGCATTTAATGTTATTGTTTGATTTGTTCCAAAGAGATTCAACTGTTAGAGAATACACAGGATAACAGACGTTCAAGTGTCGAAGGGTTATGACAATGTTTGGTGCGTTCGTATGGGCAACAATTATACAGATTGAAGTCAGTTCATTAATAATCTATCCACTACTTTCCTGTTTAATTCTGCTCTGATGTTGGTTTCTTCGGCACTCTTTACAATCAATTATCCTCATCCTGTCGCAAAGAGGTTTCGGTATATCAGAGGAATAACGATACTTTGAGTGTTTTTATAGGTAAAATGTATCCAAGCGGACTATGTGGCAGTGTTGTCACGGAGGGTCTATTATATGGTCCATGCATTCCATAAACCGCCATACTTTGTTCTTTCCAGACCAAAAAACCGCCTTCATTTTCTTCTTATGCCCGGAACCGCACTTATTTCTTGACCGCAAACCGCCAAAAAAAATACGCATGTTCTCGAGAACTGACACTCAAAATAGACTTAAACCACCAGACTGCCAGAGCATAATAAACCCTCAGCACGGGCCTTTCCTTTAAATAACAGCTGTGCGGATTTTGATTTCACTGCTTTAACCACTACTTTCCTATTTCTGCTCTGGTGTTGTTTTCTTCTGTACAATCAGTGGTTACTCAGTTGAACTGTTGTTGTGCTGTTGTACTTCTCACGTTGATGTGTTCTTTGGAGGTACGCTGTAAGGATTTCTGACAGTATCATGCAAAACAATTGCATCACGAATACGATGCATGGAGGTTTGTGAAATTAAATCAAAAGAGGTACAAATTGATCTAATAATTTAAATTACACGTACAATGGCTAACAATGTATTTTTCTACAAGAAAACATCATCTAGCCAGTTGATTTGTTCTTTGGAGGTAATGATTTCTGACAGTATCATGGAAAACAATTGCATCACGAATACGATGCGTGGAGGTTTGTGAAATTAAATCAAAAGGGATACAAATTGATCTAATAATTTAAGTTACACTTACAATGCCTAACAATGTATTTTTTTGACAAGAAAACATCATCTAGCCAGTTAGCTCTCGTCTTGAAGGCAAAAATTCGCTTTTCGCTTATGTGTCGCCGAAATCCTAGCATTCCGAAGGCCAGGAGCAAGCTATGATTGCCGAGCTCCACATTAAATTTTGTCGCCAGAATGTTGACAACCTAAGCTGACCACAGAAAATCGGACGGCATTATCTCAATCATATACTAGGCAACAGGGAAACTCCAAGGAATGCGTTGGTTTCAGTTAACAAAGTAATTTTAGGGAAATTGTATTTCACACGTCCTTGTATGTTTTCATGGTCATTACATAACGCAAGGCGGGGGAGTGCCGGGGGCGGGTAAAGGTAATGTCTCAACAGTCCCATTCATTCCGGCTGTTGTACCTCGTTTGGCGGCTGCTTTTATGTTGCAGATTTATCCACTTCGAATTCTTTTGCCTTTTTTCGTTTCCTCATTAGGCAGTTTTACTCTTCTTCCCATCGTCAAAAACGACGGTTTATCCCAGATCGACCCCAATTCACTGTCTCGAAAAGGCATTTTTTGTCTGGAGAATCATTGAAAAGCGGCGATCAGAGGCCTGTTTCTCGAAAGTCCCGTAAACTTCTCGGGCCCGAAAAGCCATTTAAAAAATTGCAATCCGCTTATTCTAAAAAGCTTGTATTTTGCTATGATTCAAGATACGAAAGAGCAAATTTGTTGCAAAGTTTTATGCCTGAAAACATCTTCGCTTTTAAGATACTAAGGAAATTATGGCACCCGAAATGCACCTTAAAAGTTTCGGGGTGGAGTCTCAAGAAACGCGCGCCTGGTGCGGACCGATCTATTTGGTTTTCATCAGCTCGACGGTTTGCATGGACATCGATACCACCTCAATGGAGCTCTAAACATTAAACTTTGTTGATTAATGCCACACGCCTTTTCTTATTTTAGCATCGCCGAGCGTGCCAATTAAAATAGTTCAAAGTAAACCTCCAAATTGCCAGCAGATGTTTAAATAACCTAAACAAGCCACTAAACATAACGGGTTAATTTTCACCCTTTTCGATTTCCCTTTGCAATCTCTAAAATGTGCTTGAAACAAATATAAACGCTAGCGAGAGCACATGCTTCCAGGCTGTTTGCACTTCACCCTTACCCCTTTTCCATTGCCATTTTCGATTTCATTTTACCTTTGAACTTTAGAGCACTATTGAGATTGAATTGGATTGACTAATTAATGATGAATGACGACGCAAATTTTTTTAGGCTAACGGCATAAAACCAACATGCTTCACAGGAGAAAACATTTGTTAGATTTGTTATCGTAGTTACGTTATTGCGACATGTTGCATAACAGTAAAAACATACCTAACTTTCAATGCCATCGCAGTGATGTTGGTGACTACTCATTTGTACACATAGGTACTGCATTAGTTTGATGGGGACAGGTTTATCGGGGCGGGGAGAGGGGGGGGGGGCTGCTCTCCCCCCAGGGGAAAGGAGCGGGAGAGAGTGCCCATACCGTGGTCCACTATAGGTAACCTTGCTTTAAAGGGAATGTTAGTTGTTCTTTCACAGGTAGAAGTGAAACAGTAAATATTGTAAATCGAAGTTTTGGAGTGAAATGTAAAAAAGAAAAAAACCTTGGCTTACTTTTGACACCAAACAAGGAAGGGCTACTTTTTGGGTTTATGTATACCATGTGCATTTTGGTTGAAGTTTGGAACGTGAAAGGAAAAGGGGTGGTAACAACAGATTAACTCCCCCAGCATTCTATCCTTCTTATCGCTGTACCAAAGTTCAAAACTGTGACCACCCAGTGTGGCGGCTATGACTGTTGCTTTATTAAGCTGTAGAAATTCAACTTTTGATGATACTCGATTGAAAATGATCACGTGAAAATTAGCAACATGTACCTCTCACAGGCGCATTTTCATTCAAAAATTCTTTAGTTCTGCTTTGAAATGTAGCTGCAAGAACACGACGTTATTCTGGGAAAGCGTTTATGTTGCACTGACAAGGGTCGTTTGAAAAAGCGCCATTCCTAAAGAGGGCAAAGTAATTTCAAAACCATTGAGATTTTCTATATAAGCAATTTTTCCTAGTGACGGAGTGCTTGCTTTCTTAAACTGTCCCTAGATAAGGTTTACGACAGGTGTTTCATTTGTTTTAATGCTTAATGAGTGAAGCATTGATAAGCAACGGTTTTGCATGACTATATCTACCAACGCGAAGGTTCACGGACCCACCGCCAGACTTCTATTTCTGCATTCCACCAAAATATTTTGTTCTAGCAAAAGAGCAGCGAAATACATTTTGACGACGAAAGAATAGTGGAAAAGGGCCCAGGATGAGTAATAGAAAGAGAAGATAGTTGTACATTAGACAATAAAGCTGTACCTACCGACCAAAATGGGGAAGAACCAGTCTGAAGAACGAAGCAATAGCTTAGAGAGAATGTTGCATCATGCCAATATGACAATGTGACGGATATACGATCTCACATTCCACTGCTTCTTCAAGTACATATACAAACAGGGTGATAATTTTAATTACAAACTGTTGAAAATCTAACAAGTAAAGGAAGTTCTGTTTGGCAACTACAGTCTGAGAAAAAAAGGCAACACCTTTCGAAACAACATCCTCCAGTTTTTGTAAGGCTGACTTTGTCTTTTATTTTGAGTTTGTTCTTCCCGTGATTTCTAATGCACTGTGACTATATAAATCACTATTTCTAAGACAAAAATGAGGTTCGATCCTAACATTCTTTTTCCATTTTTTCAAGGATTGACTGGCTGAGTTCATGAAAATGGCACCTTCCGTCATGCTATCTTTAATGCTATCGCTCATTGTGGTGGGTTGCCTTATATTGTACACAGACGGTGCACCTCTTTCTCAAAGGGATGGTCTCGCGATGCTGGAAATTTCTGGAGGTTATAACCTGAAGATTAAGGTTAGAAAATGGGAATTTAATCTCAAACTTGTATGATGAATATGACTTATGAATATGACTGGTTTATTTACTTCAAATCTATCATTAACATCATTGATTAAAACAATTATTTTTAGAACTTTTTTCAAAACTTCTGGGTTTAATTTTGATGTTCTCTTCCTCGTGATGTCTTTAAAAATGGCCGACCATTAAGTCCTAATCTTGTGACTTCCTTTGAGGTAACCGCGACGCAATTGTTAGATGGGTCTAAATTGGAATCTGTTACATCGACGATTTGAAACCAACGATTTTCAGTGCTTAAGGCCCTCGCAAACGAGGCAACATTGTTGCGGAAACATCGTCGTGGACACATTGTTTCCCGAAATGTTTCCTCGTTTGCGCGCACACGGAACATTTGTTGTGGAAGTAATGTTTCCTCGTTTGCGAGGACCTTTAGGTTGGGTTGACGATACTTCAGACAATCCTGTGATAAACTTCATTATGATGAACGGTCTGAACAGAGCGTAAACTCCCTTTTCATCTTAAAACAAAATTAACCACAAAGCATAACCGGTGACGGCCTGATAATTAAACATACAATCATTACAATCTCAGCTTAATTTCCGGCAGAGAGTTCAGATCTCTCTAGACGAGTGGCTTGACTATGGTAACTGAACTCGGTGATTGTCATTGGCGGCATTCCATTGTGCGCGAAACTTCCCTTTCCTTTGAACATTATATAGAGCTTATAGTTTGCTTATCATCAGAAAGATATTGAATGAAAGTAATTTACACTCGTGACTGATTTGGCAAAGCTAGAACATTTTCATTTTCCTCTGTCAACATATGGGATGTTATGGAGAACGAGATTGTGTTCATAACGAAAGATATTTTGTAACAAGAGATATTTTAACCGAATTAGGATACCAAAAATGTGAACAATATCATGAAGCAGAATGGCTCACTTGAGGTGAAAGAGGCGACAAGCAAAATCGGCGAAAGAACGTCAAGCACCTTCCCTGGTGATGACACTCAAGTGAGATCTCTCAAAAACACCATTACATTAGACGAGAGAAGACATACGACCCAAAGACAGAGAGTTAGGAGGGGTGTTCCTCGACGGTGTCTTCCGGGATGGTGGGCATTGTGTAATAGACTGCAAGAACTCAGAAAACTAAAGGGCAGGACAGAAGGAGAAACCAGCAGACGATCTGGAGGTAAACATTTTCCTTTGGTTATTCCTTTAGAAGGGATTAATTGAACTGAATGGGTGAGATACCAAGCAAACACACTTCATTATGAATTCTTCACTTATATTCCTGACTCCATGTAAAGGAGTTATGTCACAAATTATCACTATAAAAAGTTTACCAGTTTACCAACACTACGAACAAGCCTCTAAAGATGGCGAGCATTAAGATCCTGGCCAACTTTTCCAAGTTCTTCTGATGCGTCCGAAGATATAGCTATGCACAAAATATGATTTGCTTCCCCGGCATTGAGAGAGAGAGAAAAACGTGGTTCTTTCAGTTTGTGTTCTGGGAGCGTTTTGATTGTAAATAAAGGCACGTGAGGTTGCTTCGTTTTAGTTTGATCCCCATGAAAGTCTCTTTTTTTTCAAAAAATCACCCCTTACCTCTTTGGTTGCTGTTTTCATTTTCTTTCAGGATCAACTGAGACGCCAACGATTTATGATGGCTGATGAACTCCAGTAACCGTTAAAGACACAGTAACCATAAGAACGTGGGAAACTTCTGGGAATTTCGAGAGTTCCATAAAGGTCCTCATGATTAGTAGTCAGTTCGGTTAAGCTACACTATTTTTGATGTTATGACATCTACATAAAATGAAATGAAAAAAGATGTACATTAATGCAACTATATCTCACAACAATAAATAAAAATGAGTCACCCGTCCAATGAATACCCTCAAACCCAGTTGTTCAGTACGCGGCTAATATCCGCGAAATGAACCAACAGAGCTGCCAGGTTCTTAATGTTTACGCGTATACTTTTAAGTGCAAGGGAGGATACGTATAGCATGAATAGTAAAGATGATTAAGCGGGATCACTAAAAATAGAAACGCCCTGCGCCCTATAAAAAAGTGCAAGGTATTTTCTCAATGCTATCGGCTTTTATGTCAGGCATTTCTCAACGATGAAGATCGTACTCACGCGGCTGACTTATAAATAAATAAATTCCCTTAAACCGAAACACATGTCTAGTAATGGACGTATCTCGCTATCAATTTGATTTAGTAGAATCAAGAATGTGACTACCTTGCACTGATCAAAGTGGCAACATGTCGTTCCGCGTAACGGATTTCAGGTATGACACAGGGCGGTTGCAACTTTTCTTACGCCTTTCAATACCAGATACCCATAAGATGGAAGATTAACCTAGCGAAATATTGAGTTGTAAAAGCCACCACATAACACATCGCCTTGTAGTTTTCATTTCAACGAATGTTCTATGGTTCGCGTGTTACGTAAGCCCCGCGCTTCCATGTACACTCTGGAACACACTCAACATCACTACAGGAAAGCACTCTTCGAGGATATTTTATGTTCAGTGACCAGTGGTACGCTTAATTTACCTCGAGACTATATGGCTACATTATTTGACATACAGTTGGCTGCTTAATGAAATGGCTCTTAAAACAAAACAAAGGGATCGCAACCGCTATACAGCACCACGTCAAACGAATGCTGCAAAGAGGAAACGTAGTCGTCTAAAAATGTATTCACCTGAGTATCATGATCAGAAATCAGTTAACCTTACATTGCTTCTCGATCTTTAGATTTATCAACATGCGATAGAATTATGACTAACTTAGTCCATATTTTCTAATTATAAAGGCAACATTGTAGACTTAATACGCATCTGATTTCTTAGTCACCATTTTGCACCCTTTGATGAGTCATTCTTGAAGTCGACTTTTGATAAGCTCACATGATTAGCCACTGTTGACTTGTGAACTAGTTTTCCGCGGAGTTCATGAGCCAGTCGGAGTTACTTCTGAAGCGGGTCCTTCTTCCAGACTGTCGCCGACTAACCATGATTGGCACGAAGTCGAAGCTCTTCAAAAGATTCGGGACCGTCGCTTCCTCTTAAGATCAGGAAAACAAAACTTTGTGCCAAGCATGAAGTTAGTGCATGATGTAGTTCAGTAGCATCAAACTGTAGTTTTGAAAAACGTTTTTTCTTGACACTGCCGAGACGTTTACGATAGAAAAAGTAGCCTCAGTTTAAGACAGACAAACTTGAAACTTGACAAACATTCATCAAATGCAACAGTAAGTTGTAGCGTATCGAGAGAAGCCAACCATTACTACATGCTGTCTACGTTACATCTCCTCCCAAAATATTGTTCTAATATCCCTACAAATCATTTTTTGATGCCCTTTTTTCGTTGCGCTATACTTACGCAATACAATGTTTAATATTTTGCGGCGTGCTTTGACTGATTACCAAACAGTTCTGTTTTGAAAACTAAGCACGTTTGTAAGATTCATACGGATAGCGCACCATTATCCCAGTCCTGCGAAACTTGAAGGGCAAGAGTCCATGCATGGACGTGCACCTATGATCAAAGCTAGTTCACGCTCAATCAAATCATTTCCAATGAATTATATGCCCCTTCGCTTGTTTGCCACTGAGTTTCGAGCCCCGTCGCAAAGCATCAATCAGGTAACGCGGCTCATAAATTGTGTCGGCGGTAGTACACCGCGGTTAATACTATATGCGATTCAATGTTGTAAAATGCTCTTGGCTTTGCCAAGCTAGAGACTCATTCGTAAAAAGCCTTTCTTTTTTGGGTTCAGGGACCCTTGGAAATAAAAACGCTCGTGATGAATCGATCGAGTGACTCTTAATCTCGGCTACTAACAATACTATGATCTAACGCATAAGTCAAAACCAAAAGCCATGAAAGATCCTCTCTGTTTTCTCATCTTTAAATAAGTTCATTAGTCTCCTTATTCTACTATATATTCATGATAATATACTAACCTCTGTGACAGAGAGAAAGTGATTCAGTGCATGGGCTGAGCGGCAATTGAGCGGAATTCGAGTGATGGACCTTAGTCTTGTCTTCCCTCAACAACAACAACAACAACAACAGTAGTAATTTTATTTGGAGGGAGGACGCAATAACCTGTTACAGTTTTCTAACTTACGGCCTTCGTCATTTACAGGAAAACATGTTCCTGTTCAAATTTGCAACTAAGAAAATCGTTTTAAAAAAAGACACTCAAAATGTATGTTATGCTTGTGGTGCTTTTTGGAGGTGTCGTCGGCCTGGCTACACTACAGAGCATTCCAGGTTGAATTGTTGACATAGCTATCCGTTCGAGTGGGAAAAAAACGGAAAATCGTCAATAGAGGGGAAGTTGGTATTTCCTTTCTTTGTAGTCTTTCCGTCAACAAGGTTATCAAGAAGAATTTCAGAGTAACATAACAAGATAGGTATTGATAAGATTAAATCAGCTGGATGAAAACTCGAAGCTTAAAAAGTCGTAATTCCGATGATTCAACACTTTTAAAACTGTTCTTTTAAGTGTCAAATTACTGAGTTTACCATTCACCAACTCCAGTATTTCATAGAATTATCTTTTTAACATAACAACAACAGGCAAACACAAATCCACATCCATTAATTTACTGCAACAGTTACTTGAAGACGGCTCTATAGATGCTTTGAGCCAGAAAGTCCATGATAAAGCTACTATAGTCCTTAAAAACTACAGTTTTAAATTAAACTCATAGTTATTTTCCAAGTTACTTTCAAATCAAGTAAAACTAAAAATAAAATCAGAGATCCAGATTTTTTACTAAAACGGGCTTGTTTATCTTATACTTAATGTCTGGAGATCAGAAACAAATCCTACTCAAAGGATGAAACTGTTTGGTGTGATACTATGAAGTCTTGTTCTTCTGGTATAGTCTCAGGAATCTTTCAACAGCCACAAATAGATCTGTCGAGACACTGATTGACTTCAAGGGGGGAAATGATGAAACACGAGGGCTTTCAGACAATGCATCATACAGCAGTACCACAATAACAAAGTATCCCTTCCTGATCGACTGGCAAACGAAATCACCTGTTTTACTAAAATAACGAATAGGTAATGTTGACTTCTCGCACAGTTTGCTTTTATCATCAAACCATTTCAATCAGATTGGCTAAAATTTGCTTTAGGTATGTGTCTAAAGTATACCAGAATTTTCATCTAAGAGCCTTTTTACATGGAGATAGGGAGGCCCGGCTAACCGGGCTACCCGGCTAGGAGGGTTAAGAAATAGCCCCCCTTTACATGCAACTCACCTAAGTGGGATGTTTTTTGAGTGGGCGTTATAAGCACAAGAAACAAGATGGCGGACAAAAACGACGTTTTGGCCGCTTTTCAGTGTTTAGGACTATTATTTGCACTCTACTAATCGAGCGTAGTCACCAGAGACGTTAAAAGCGGCCTTGGAATAGATCGCTCCTTTTGCGGTCTTCTCACCTCGGAGAGCTGGGACAACCCGGGTCGAACCGTTTACAAGGAAAAAAGCTATCCCGCCTACAAGGGTGCCCCGGACAGGCAGACAGGGCGCCCCGGGAAGGCGGGTTACCCTGTTTAGTACGTAAACCCCTCAATGTATTTTCTAAAGAAGCGTAGAAGAAGTTGGCTTCCCCAGGGTAGCTCGGTTAGCCAGGTAACTCGGTTAGTCGGGGCACCCTCCCTCTATGTAAACAGGCCCTAATTAACTTTAATTCGTCCGCTTACAAGTGATGGTTTGGTTCGCCACCTAAAATCCTCGGCCAGAATTTTAAACGATGCGTCAGAAACAAATAATGCGGTCCTTATCGCAACGTGCTTCAATGAGTACCTCACAGGGGCCTTTTTGCTGTATCATATCGGATTTACCAAACTTTTACCGTCGAACTTTGAAGAATCTTTTGAAGATCGTTTGCAGAATCTAATTACCAAACAACTAAGAAAATTCCTTTCCGGTTGAGCTAATCTTGAAATTGATTGCTTTATAAATAGAATGTAACTGATCAATGGAAAAAGGTCGAGTTTTTACGAGCGAATATTCAAGACACAGTTAACATCTTTGGCGACATAGTAACGACAAATGAGCCAATCACATTCGAGCATTTAATTTGCAAAAGACTTCCATGGCCAAATGGTAAGAAAGACGTGCAGGTCAGCTAAAAATGGCCAGAAGGAGATATGGACGGCTGATATGTGCCTGAAAAGTATCAAAAGTCGACCTAGAGTAATAGCTCGCTCTATATCGTTGAACTCAGTATGCGCTAGCATATGTGGATGCAGAGTGGAACATGCAATGATCGATTGTCTTGCACTTACTTGGTTACTGACCACGACTGCTTCAGTATACACGATGGGTATTCAAATTCATTAGCAATTAATTAAAAGAAAAATCAGGGCAAGTCTGAAACACTCGAGATTTCATCTGATTACTTTAGAGATAACCTTTGACAGAAATAGCTTTTAATTCTGGCTGTCAGACAAACTATAATTAAGTTTCTTATCCTGGCTACATGCCTCTCTTAAGGTGAAACCCGAACCGCTGTGTTTTTCGCCCTTCAAGGTAAAAAGTTTCTGAAAAAATGTAGTCAATTTAAATTTAATCCCTCTGGTATGCAGAATTAAATATTCCAGGCAAGGTTTACAATTGCCGCCAGATCAGACAACAAACCAGGGTCTAAAAATAATTGGCAAGATCATGTTGGCTGTGTGCTCAACGACGCATGCCTCAGCTCAGATGTTTGCGTCATGGGCACTGACGTTAAGGTGTTGGCCCTGTGTCCTTCACTCCATACGTAAAGCTTGCATTAAAAGAATGTAAAAAACAGAAACTCAAACACTTATCAAAAAGAGAAGGTAGCACCGTTCCCGGGCTGTGGTCTTAGGGTTGGATAGAGGCTGGGCTATGGGTTGACCACCCGTCTCCAGAGCCTCTGTTGGTCTACGTTCCTTGGCGCGGGTTATGATTGAGGTTTGCCACCGCTAAACCCACACTCCAACCCTTAAAACCTGCAAACGTGCGCATGTTCTATCCTTTCTAAATGCGATGTAAGTTCGCACACGTTGAATTGTGCTAAAGCGAAGACTCTCGTTGCAGAACACTCAACAGGACGGACGTGTCCTTCACAGGTATTTATAAGTGTCTGGTTCCAGAGTTAGATTTTTGAACATGCTTCATGTAAAACACAGGAATGCACAGGATTTCCGAACGATACCAAAAATCATCAATTTTCATGATGCAAAATTTGCAAAATTCCTGGCTAATCACCAGGGTTTACAATTAACGTTCGCCGCAGAAAGGATTCATCTAAAGATTTGTTGACAGTCTACTCTTTGCAAAGGGGTTTTTTTGATTCGGCTGGATTAGTTCTCCAAGCCACAAAATTAAGGATGATGACTCGACAGTTGTTTTTAATACCTCCAGCGGTAAATCCAATTCAGAAATGGTGATATTTGATAACTAAAGATGCCCAACTGTATCTCAAATCTAGAAAAGCTCATGCCAAAAAAAGAAAAAAAAAACAGTTTCACGTTCCCACAAACGTAAATTACAAAGTATAAATAGATAAAATTGTCGAGATGGAGGCATCCAAATGCGCTTAGGCACCATGCAAGGGATGCTTTCATGAAAAAACTAAGATAAATTAATAACATAATATGTACATATAGTTGTCACAGACTTGAGCACGCACCTCATAAAAGTGTATCTTACTGGCATACCATGATATCAGCTCAAAGTCAAACCACATGACGAAGAACAAAATCTCTGAAGATATTTTTGAGATAATGGGGACAAGATAATTAATGATTTGACATTTCAAACGTTTTGCCTGTTGGTCCCCCCAGAGTTAGTTTAAATTCATCTACTGTATCGGTTGGACAAGAACAAAATCTCTGAAGATATTTTTGAGATAATGGAGACAAGATAATGATTTGACATTGCAAACGTTTTGCCTGTTGGTACCCCAGAGCTAGTTTAAGTTCATCTACTGTATCGGTTGGACAAATCATGAAAACTTGATGAGGTTTGCTCTTCCTTTGGAAAAATAGCCGAACATTTTAATTCTGGTGCCCTGACAGCGATATCGAGTTCCAGAAAAGAAAAATACTTGGTCATGTCTGTCTACTTCTGATACTTTCAATAAACAGCTGTCTACTACTGATACTTTCAATAACCGCTGAAGAAACATTAGGCATTCACATTGCATTCTTACATGGTTTTCATCAACAAAATGAAACAGTTTCGTATGGATGAATAACATACTGACCTGAGTCAAAGCCAGCGTGGACCTCCCGAAATGAGTAATAGTCTGAGCGGTTTTGCTCATCAAAAAATCATTAAAAAATAAAGGAAAAGAAAGAAAAAGTTGTTGTGTCAACGGAAATCAGCCATTAAAAAAAATTACGTCTTATTTTCGTAACAAATTGCTTCCGGGTGTTAACGACGTATGCTCTGAGGAAGTTGAACTCGGAACTGATCGCACAAAACTACCCCCCGTGCAGATCAAAGTTGTAACTTCACGCACATATGCCCTTGAAAAAGAGCTTGGTATAACATGGGAAATTAAAAGCGTTAAGTAGGGGGAACCGGCGGGAAAGTTTTCGTCCGAGTTGTTAAATTAGTTGAAGCTGATATACACTGAGGCACATTTATCTGGATTGCATTTTTAAGCAACATAAAAGACTTACGCTAAAGCACGACCAGACAGTTCGCTAGCAATTTACTTCATAAGTCCCTAAAACATCGCTGAACCTCAGGAATTCGGTCAATGCAAATCATCTTTGAGAATTTCCTTAACAGACTCGTTTAACACAAATATGGGCAAAAATGCTAATTTAATGCCTAAATATTTCTTGGTCAGCTCTTGAGATAAATCCGCGGAAATATAAATTATCATTGCATTTAGCCCCTGGCTAACCTGTTAATACGCCGCTTGATTTCAGGGATTCAAGATAGGTGATTTTGATAATCCTATTATCTCAGTCTGTTTATCTAAGGAAGTTGTGCTAAGCTGGATTAACGGTGATTATACCTCCCAAAAATTGTCATTTTCAATTGGGAAGCACGATGAACAGTACGTAAGTAAAATTAAAGCTTTCTAATTCCATCCGTTCGATGCAAAAGCGATAAGAGAATCAAAATTGTAAGCAAAGTTGAAGTTAGGAAAAAATTCCATCCGTTTTGGGGAAACGTAGCCTTTCATCTGTATTTTCTGTATCGCTTTGTTTGACTGAATGACGTCACTTCCGTTATACTTCTTCTGCGGTGGATGTGCAAGCAAATATGTTGAATCAAGATTTTATTTGAAATCCCCTTCAAAGAGTTTAACGACAACAAGGATTATAAGGACAAACAAATTTCTTTATGATGTCTTCTGTCTTTGGTCGGCACAGGGCCTACACGATCAGCAAACCATTTCAGAGTGTAATTATCACTTCAGCCCGGCTAGCCATGCTTTCCAAGACGTTTCCGTTAAGTAAGTTAAGTTAACCGACAATATCCCAAAACAAAACAAAAAAAAAATCAAGGTTAAGTTACTTGACCACAGAAGTCACTGTATTAGACAACAAAAGTTTGTATTACACAACCGTTATGAAGCATCAATTTGCCAGAGTTGCTTTTGGAATTTTCAAACAGTTGAGTCATGTTCTCGTATGCATAACGTTTTCGTCATCGCTAACACAATTAGCAGTGTTGTTGGCCAAATAACGGCAAATAAAAAATTCCGTTAGGCTCTTGACAGCCAACTAGGTACTGTATTGTTCCAAAATAAGTGGGTCTCAATTGTAGATGTCACTGATTTGGCTTTTTAAACCAACGAGGATCGGTTGCTCGTTCTTTATAAAGCTAGTATCATTCTACTGACGGACTCAGGCATCGACATGGTGCCGTCCGCTGACTGGTTTTCTTAAAGTAATGATTGTAAACTCAAAAGCTAATGACCTGTTTCCAAACATATCGACATAAATCTAAAAAGCAAAATATTAACGCCAAATAGATTATGTTCAGTTTCAATAAATTTACCTCCAGCAACTTAAATCAACTGTGCTCTTTAGTGGGCTTTCTTGCTTCTCTGACTCGTTCGCTTGTTATTTCGGTCCTCTGTGATATGCCAAAAAATCTTTAAATTAGGGAAACCCAAAACATGGCCAAAAATGTACTATGGACGACTTTTCCTGCAAAAAATCGATTATCTTTCTTTTACATTTCAAGGACTGTTTCGGCATGAGTAAAGGTCATTAAGCAGAATTTCTGTGAAGTTTGGGTCAGAAAACAGCAAAACCCAATGCCACTTTAAACCGGTCAGAAAGCCTGATTAACCAATACCATATAAATAAAATTTTGACTGTGCAGGACTGAACTAATAGTAAGTAAGAAATTTGCCTAAAATTTGTCATTATCCCTTCCCATCCCACTCTTGGGGAAAACCATGTCTTTCCCCTCAGAGTGTGGTGAGAGGAAATCTGCCAGATGGTATTGTTCCCAGCGATTACGTTGTTACCACAAGCTGTCAACAAACTCTCGATAACTATATGAAATAAGCATATTCTAAGCCTATGTTTTTAAATGTGCCTCATAATATGTCGTAAACCAAATAAAATTACAAAATACGGCTAACGGTATGAAAAGATATATGTCAATTTAGTCGCAACTCGTTGCGCAAGTCATGCAAAATGTAGTAGGATTTTACGACTTTTTAACTGGTCCCAACACTCCAAGCGATAGGCCGAAGCAAAAGTCGCCAACGGCGTCTAAATTGACTTTTTGATTGTTTTGATATCTCATCAACGTCACCCATCCAAGATTCTCATAACCCACTCTACATCCCAGCTTAGGTGACCTATGGCCACGCTTTTTTTTTTTCATTCTAAAAATCGTTTTGTCAGTACACTCGTGAGAGTGCGTAACACGTCGCAGTTCTAACGTTTAATACCAGTTCGAGAGTGCTAACGAAAACAGAGCAGCATTCTGGGAAACTATTTCCGTCAACAATTTTAATATCAAACGTTATGGTCACGTTCTGATCTGCTTCTTCTTGGTATAGTAAAGTATCGAACGCACAGAACAACAACAACAACAAAAAAAAAATATTCTGAATTGCACTGGCAACAGTAACATTCAAGGAACAATGATTTTTATAAACTGCGCCTGTGGAGAATTCGAGGCAGATTCGAAAACATCACTGAAAGCACTGCTCCTAGAGTGCGTGAGAACCAAGTACTTTATTCATTTTTTTATTCTAAAGACTGCAAAAACACAAATCATATATGGGGTTTGGATAGCCAGAGATATCATACGTCTTTGGTTATGTGGTGACATTTCTCCTAAAAATATACGTGTTAACAGCAACTCTGCACTTCTCAATCAGAGAAATTCGTGATTCTCGGTCAGGGGTGGCGGTTAGCATTAGAGAGGGAGCCTCCCTTAATATTATTAATTTTCGTAAGTGAGTGCCAAGAAAGCGTGTGAAAATCCTGTATACATTTCCACGTCAGAAGTCTTATTTGGCCGGATATTGAGCTCTCAGAGGTACAGAAGAAACACTCAACGTGCAAACGAAGTATTTTTGCAAAGGGCAAAATACATTTTTTCATGTCGCTCACTTGGGATGCGCGTATGGTCTTTTCGGCAAAGAAACCGAGCTGTTACTTCGTGCAATAACCGAAGGAACGTAGCGTTGAAAAGTATGTGCCTATTTAAAGATAGCTAGGTATAATTTAAGCTAAAAATTACTGCAATGTGCGCTTGGAAAACTATTTTCATAAAACATGATGAATAAAAACTATTTAGAGACCCAGTGTTTAGTGATGTTGATTATGATGTGTTGTTTGTTTTTTAAATCCTAAGGTGTGACCATATCAGTTGTGAATGAAAGCTACTGAGCAGAACCTGTTTGTTTGTTTAGTTGTTTGCACTTAACCTTTAGGCAGTTTATGGAATGAGCCAAACTTTTGACTTGTCATGAGTTGTTTTGAGTTTAGGCAGCCGAGTCTGCTTACCTGAAATCCAAACAATAACTCTTTAAAATTACACAAAATGGAAATGCACAATAATATTTTCGTCTCGTTGTGAATATTGCCCTGTATTGTGATCTATGGCAGCATCTTACAGATTGCTTTGAAAATTAATGTGTCAAGCCTAGCACGAAACAGATGCAAATGCCTTTTTGTGAGATTTTCAGTTTCAGCTGTACATTGCTCCAAACACGGTAGAACTCGTGTCATTACTAAAACCACCTTTTTGAAAATGAGAAGGCTGAGCTTGTTGTACTTGAATTAGACCAAAGAGGACAAATCCTAACCACACGTTTTATATTTTGCAAACACCCGCTATTTTCCCGTGCGGAAACTGGTTAATTCTAATGAGAATTTAACTAATCTATCTATGGATTTGAAGCTCATTAAAACTAAACTTACAAACGTAAAACTATCTTGTTGTATCCCTTTGTCAAAGTTTTCAGTCCGAAAGTGAAAACCAATCTTGGCAATGCCATCAAAAGATTTGACTCCGGGCGATGGCTAGGGGCATAACCCTATAAAATCCACCAACAGGCTTAATCAACTGTAAAACAAGATTGTATTTTTTTTTGGTCCAAGAAAGAAAGCACGTTCGTTATGTTATGTTTGTTTTTTTCTGTAATATATGTAAAACTTAATTTTGGATAAAACGTTCCCATGTACATGCAACAAAAAGTGATCGTTTTGTAAATTGTAGAGTCAGGCCATTACAGAGTAAACAAAACGCGAGAATTTCATGCGAGAATCAAAACGAAGAGATCGTCAACGGGAGCAGCCCCTTATAAAGAAAGAAGGAACCATTTGCATTACGGTAGGTGAAAGAGTAACAGGACATTGTAAAGTTCGAATCATCGCTTAGCCTCCCAGTGTGGTCAGTCACGGTGTATTCCAGAACAAGCTTAACAAACAAACAGTGAAATCAAGAAAATACTATGTCGACTGTTTCTTGGCACCGTTTATCGTGTTGATAATAAGGAGATATGATCCAAGTATATTTTCTATTTTTTTAGCGGATGTTTTGATGAAATCAGTTGACCTTGCTAATCCAGCAAAAATACACCCTTGAATGGCATGCGTACCGGAGGAGGTTTGTTTGATCGGCCTTGTTTGCATGCATACATGTCTGTGATTTGGTCACCAGCTTCAGGTGTCTGTGTGTGCTAAAACTTGTTCCTGTTCGGTGGGACAGAGGAAGGGACCTGGCTAACTATCCCGATTTTCACACGACCTACCTATAAGTAGAAACTGATATTTCAATAGGGTGACCCTTTCAGCCGAGAGGCTCAACGGAGACTCTACCATTTCACTGACAAATTGCTGAAATTACTTAAAACGATAAAAAAAGAGAATGCACTTCGCTAAACATTTAACACTCATAGCATCAAAAAACGGCAATAGTACTTTTCAACTTCATTAAAAACTGATCGAAAAAGATGAAGAAATTTGACCCTAAGAAATAACGAAGTCAAAAATTGTCGATAGAAAAAGAAACAGCAGAGGAATATAAATTTTAGTTAATTTTTATTTGTTGGGCTTGAAACGGTGGATGGAAAGAAAATTTCCCTGGAAGAATAATTTGAAAAACGTACTCGAAGTATTCGAAGTACGCCTTTATTGGTAGCGTCTCCTACATTCCATAAAAAATAAAGTTTATGTGTGTATGTATGTACAATGGTAAACACTTCGTTAAGGTCTTCTGGCTGGGATGTAACTGATACACGAGGTACTCCCAAACAACATTCTACGGAAAGCTTATTCCTGATGGCCCTCCCCCGTGATAAATTGCTCTGGCTAACCGCATATTAATCTATCTTATCTTATGCAAGATACATTTTTATTCAATTTTTCGGGATTTATGCCAGTCTTTTGAAGGTAATACCGGTTACAGGATTTTACCTCGTTGTAGATTTGGCATTCCTAGGGTTAACTTATCTGGTCAATGACACTTCACTGAGCATTTAATCGTTCAAACCGTCCGAAGTACTTTCCTAAATTGCCCCAGTTTTGACTGACAGATGCTAGAAATAACTTAGAAGCTGCTCCATTTGGCGTTGTGAAACGCATGCAATTACCAATTACTTTGACTTCGATAAACGCATCAAGATAACTTTGTTGGCATCCATATTTAATCCACGTAGTCATACCACCAGGATCGCCTTTCGCAGTCCTCATTTTAACTCCTTGTTTACGTTCCTAAGAATTAAGACTCAACACTGTTGGCTCCAGATTTCACCACTCTCAACGCTTAACGACGCTCGACACAATTTGGCAACCTTCCTAAGATGTCCTTTAGAAATTTCTGTTAGTAGACAAGTGGCAATTTACTTAACATCGTTTCAAAATGACCCCTTTGTTTGTGCACGAATTAGCGCATCTTTAAGCTGTCACGTTGGCGTGTCAACGATTTCCTCAAATAGCTCTCAATACACGATACACATATTCTAATTGCGTTAACAGAGGTAATAAGATCACAAGTGCACGGGAAGTAGACATTTTCAAGAAGAGCGCTACAATCATATTTTCCCACATATATTTATCTCTACGAAACATCACGTACTAGCAAAATAAACCAATCCATTTATTTCCGAGATATCTCACACGAGTTTCTCCAATCAAGAGGCGGATATTGCGTTAAAGAAGTAAATAGATATCTTATTTCCTATCCCAATGCTCTCTGACCAAGCTCGAGACAGGTGCGCAGAAACTACAGCGGCTGGGTTAGACTGTTTTTATTGCAAATTAAAAGCTCTTTAACAAATGTTCTTTTAAGTGTAACAACCAACGACTTTAAAATTTTAAGAGGCCAACATTTATTTTAAAAAAATGATTATTTATTGTGATCTTAACTCTTATCTGCATTGTTTGTTCGAGCCCTTTTTTTAACACTAGGATTCGTTTAACTTTTTTAGTTCTCGTCTTGCTGAAAGCAGTAGAGAGTAAGAATTGTGAAGATTCCTGGAATTTATTTTGCATTTTGCGGTTAAATCGGAAAAGCAATGGAGACGAGAAAATCTGAAACATTACCCGATAATCAAACCCCTTGCAACGAAGAAAAAGTTTTCTATAATTCCAAGAGGTAATCCTATTCAGAAACAAACACGTGCAAAACATTACTCTGAAGCTAGCAAGCTAAATAATGAGTCAAAAATTACAAACATTTTTAAGTAAAACAGTGTAATCAGGGACAGATTTGAATTGGCTTCTAGTGCTCCCAAATACTTTCCCCTTATAAGGAAAATAATTTGTTTTAGTAGTTAGAGCTAAAATTAACTCTTTCGGGACCTGTGAAAATTCTAAGGAACTGTTATCTGGAATTCTAGCTTATGATTCAAACTACTTGCTTATGATTTAAACTACTGCGTGCAGCTACTCAAGCTACTATTTCACGGGCAGTGGTTTTGCTTCTAAAAATTCACAGTGTGATGTTACAATGTTTCTTTCAATGCTGCTTTATTAAGGTAATTAACGGACGAAAAAAGAACAAAAATTCCGTCCGCGCGCCGTATGCCCCTTGTGCCAGGTCCGTAAGACAACGATACGCCGACCGGAAATAGCACGCTGGGAGAAATTCATTTATAGACATACTTATCCGCAAATTTGTCGTAGGCCTGCTAAAGCTGGGGACTGATTGCTGGTAGGCCAAAACAACCCTAAAAAAACGCATGTGTCATAACCTTGTACTTAACGACAAAGACACAGTGTTTGAATTGAAGGAGATTTTAAAATTCCTCAGGAAGAAGAAACATTGCAAATAAGTCGAGTGGCTTTTCCTGCTTAGAAAAATAATCCACGAGCCAATATGACATCACGATGATTGATGTCACGAGTAGTGGGAGGGTGGTGTGGTTCGTGGCACCTATAAAAGACAGCATTTCGAATCGTTAAGCTCAGTTCAACCGAGAAAACGAAGAAAAGTATTCCACGAACTCTTCAGAAACCTGTAGCTCTCATTAGTGCCTGGAAGGAGTTTCGCACCACAGGTACGAGGTATATGTTTTCAAAAAACATATCAATACACATGTAACACGCTAACTGTTTGGTATATGCAACGCTGATCGACTTACGCGAGCAAGTTGCGTGTCAGCTAACTTCTGTCTAAGTCATTGGTGGCCTAAAACATTATCTTACTTATTTGATTGTACGAACTAGTCATCAAGTAAAGCAGTTTTAAATTGAGTGATTTGCAAACTGACTGCCATCACCCGTGGCCGGGTGTTACCTTAACGAGTGACCATTTACGAGAAACACGTGCCCTAGTTTTCAAGCATTTTTACGAAGTGCTATCTACTACTACTACAATGCCATTTTGGAAGTCCGCATAGTATGGTCGCTTCTGGGACTAAAAGAAGGTTATTAATGGCTCGGCAAAAGAACGGCTTATAGTGCTTTTTCAAAAACCGGTGAAGTTATCGTATTGCGTGGTTAAACGAAAACTTAGTGAAAGAGTAAGTGCGCGCTTGGCAAGGATTCGTTCAAGCTAGTTATATTCTAAATATGTTAGGCTAAGTGCTCACTAAATTAAAGTTGGTAATTGAACGTCATTTAAAAAGTTCGGCACTCACGTGGCACTCCGCACTGGTCAAACACATTGAAATCAACTGAAAAAAGGGCAAATTTTTCACAGATGCAGCTCGTCACTTTGAGTATGTGCGTTTGATTCAATCGAATTTCATGAATTTAGGTATTTCGATGGGAAGGTATGATTTGTTGTTGAAACGAATAGACTACAAAGACAAAAAAAAATCTCGATACATTTTGAGAGATTTAAGTGACTGATTTGTGGCCGAAAATTGCAATCCAAACGGTTTTTTCATAGAAACTGTTGGTTGCATAAGGGAGAGATCGCATTACAAAGGCTTACTAACTTTAGATGGCATGTAGACAAGTAATAAAAATCACGTCTAAAAACGCTGCTCAGCGACCGAAATATGCTATCACGTGAAGGCACGTGGCTTGTGTACACTGATGGAAGTTCTCTGTTTTCGTTGCGCAACACTTGTTCCTTGCTTTGATTACGTTACTCCAAACGTATATTTTATGAAAATACGTGAGATGAATCCTTCCGACGTCGACCCGCCCTAGTTTTTAACGTTGATTGGTGCTACGTGGCAAAACTGATGTGTAGTAAGCTAGCAAGAGAGGATTTATTCACGGGATAATCAACTTAGCAAAATGAGATTCGGTGGGGACTGACACAGTAACATTCAGTTTGTGACCATACCAAAGGAATTGCACAACATCAAGGCTACAAAGAGGAAACTTCTTGAGCTAATCTTACGCCAATTCATTATCTTGCAACTCCACTTAAAAAGGAATGCGTCACACCCGCCTACAAATTAAAATGCTCCACGAGATTACACTTGTTTAAGATAAGTTGTGGTTTGTAATTGTTCCCGGTCAAACAATAGAATTCTGCTCTGCGTTTTCACAATCTTACAAAACCAATAAAATAGTTGAAAGAAAACAATTTTGTTGGAATGGTGATTCAAGCTTGCGTATCGTTGCCAACTGCCAAGTTCCGCAGAAAATGCTGGAAAGGAATCCAATTAGTTAACTTCAAAAAGTTAAGATCAAAACAAGAAAATAATCTCAATTTTCATTTGGCAATATATCAAGACACAAGCTCCATGCTATGATCTGTTTGGAAACTTCAATCTATCAGGTCACACTTCGGAATTTCATTTAAACATACCTGACCTTATAACAAAATGTATTGAGTTGTCTCAGGAGCCCATAATGGGCTTCTGGTTGTCTTTAATTTATCGGAGGGGTTTAACGCCCCCACAATAATCCCAGAGCCGTTAATAATATTTTATCCGTGTTGCAGTCATTGAAACAAATCAGTTGACGACCACTCCTGCTGATCAATAATGAAGGCGTCAAACTTCTACGCAATCGCTGTTCTGTTAGTTGGTTTGGTGATGTTAGCGTCAGCAAGACCAAGATTTGAAGTGAAGGAACTTCAAATGGGAAGACGCATATTAGAGGTGAGCTTTCACATAAACCATCGAATGTTATTTAAGAATTCACCGATATTAATTTGTGCCAAACGAAGTGCAGGTTTGAAAAATTTTGTGAATTTGCCACTTGGAGAAAATGAAATTGAAGTAATTAAGTAAGTAAGTAAGTAAGAACTTTATTTAAGTGTCAATGTATTTAGCCAATGTGGGCTAACTGGGGACATTATTGCCTCTACCATGGGCTCATTCTCTACCTACAAATTCTTATTAAAAGAATAAATTCTCATAAAAATAGGATTAAAATATTGTTCTACAATAAAAGAAAATAGAAGAACATATGTTCTTTTTCGAAATTCTAAAATTCTATATTAATGTAAATTTAAAATTCTAAACTGAATTCCTTATTTCTGAATAGATGGGTGAGGCCTCTTATTTCGGGTGCAAAACTTACTGGCCGCACAGGTTACAGCAATTGCTGTTGTTACTTATGATGCAGGACAAAAGTCTTAGGACAATTGCCTCTCTACCCCCCCCCCCCCGAAAAACCAGATGCGTCCATCGACCGCTGGAATGTTGCAATATTGTCTGGGGGGAGCTGGGTTCTAAAGGACGCAGTAAAAGAACAACATTCGTTTGAGGGTCCCCTATACTTTTTTCGTGAAACGTGATTGGGACTATTTTTTCTCGGGAAACGTGATTTAGGTTTATTTGTTCATTCGTGCTTCGTGATTGCCGATATTTGCTTTATCGTGAACGTGAACGAATTTTGGGAATTATCCATGACGCGTGAACAGTCTCAATATTTTTACGTGAATGCATTTTCCAAAGTGTTGTAGGGGACCCTCTCGTTTCTGTTGTAAGGGTAGAAGTGTGCGTAGTGAAATTTTCTGGTTTTCGCCCAAGTTTGTCAAGTGTTTACTTCTACCAGTTCAGGAAAGTCAATGATATGTTAATATTGGAAACTTTGCTACTTTTTCAGGATGCATTAAAGCTTCATTCAAGAGTTGCCACCGATAGGAAAGAGAGCGAAGAAGACAAGAACGAAACAGATTTCATGAAAAAGCTGTTTGACTTAAATGAGCACGAGAGCAACCCCAACTTCTTGGACACCAAGTCAAAACTGCCCACACCAGAAAACGGTCCTCGGCAGTCTGATGCGGCACCTAATGAAAACAGTTATCGACCCAAGACACGAGTACGCAGGCGTTGTTCACCTGTACTCTTCGGGTGCACTACACCTTCAACCATAATACGTAAACACAGGAAGCATAAACAAGCTTACAACAGGCGTTTCTAGAGAGGAAAACAGACGCACAAACCAAACATAGTTTTTGTGGTGAAATTAAACTTGACGCGCGTGCAACAGTACGTTAGTCTTAATTGTTTATAGCCACCACGTTCTAATGCAGTGGCAACTTTCTCATTTCTCCTTAGTTTTACTTCAGAAAGCAACTCTCCTCATCCATACAAACCTAACTTATCTCAACAGCTACGTAATTGCTAAGCGTACGCCTGAGCTGTTGAATAATGGAAAACTAAACCTTTCTTTTTAAATTTCCTCTTCTGTTGTGCAAGTCATATAAATGAGCAATAATTTATAAAAGTGTAAAAAGGGTAGTTTATTTAACATCTATGTAAGTGAAGGCGCACTTGTTTCGCTGTATTTATGAGAAAAAAAAAGATGAAATAAAAGGAATATTGAAGTGAATATTATGCTTGTTTTATCAGTTCCTCGACTGAAAGAATTGGGACGGATTTTGACAACATCTTTTCGTGTGTTTGGGATAGAAAATGATTCTAAAACTGTATGTTTATTACACGAGAGCAATAAATGCTACTTTAAGATTCCTGATACGAAATCCCTTCGCAGTCTTAGTAATGTTAACTAGAACTCTGTCCTAGACATTTTCTGTCCATATCCGAATGAATTACAGATAAGCAATGACTAGCAACATTGCTAGTGTGTGTTTAGGCGATGTTATTTGTACAGACAATTCGCTAAGAAAAAACATATTTACGCAAAATGAATTTCAAAGCTAGAAAAGGCGAAGCAGCGCCATGATGGAGATACGCCGGTAGCTCGATTCTCGCACACGGCTAGAGCAGTCCTTGCTACAAGACGTTTTTCACCAGTTAATCTGATTTTCCGGCAGAAGATACGTAAATCATCTCAGTAACTTGAGTTAATAGAGAAGTAACAGTGTTTCTTAGGGGCCGTTCATTTTTTATGCGGTAGGGGTATTGGTGGGATTTGATGGGTATCTCCTGTAATATATGATGACCCCTCTATCAATTAGAATTTATTGCCCTCAGGTAGTCTTCAATATTTCAACAATGTTCAGCAATACTCGGTTTTTCAGTATAACTGAAAATCACGGAGCTCTGCATCATACACTTTTGCAAAATTTAAAGATGTCCAAGCTCTATTTTCTTTACGGCCTTCACCTATTTCAACATACTCACTTCGTTTTGGTAACAATATTATTGTTTTTTGTTTTGCTCGAAAACACTTCAAGAACGACAAGAGCGGCGCGCAACGCCTTTGGAGATGTCACAGTAGGCTGTACTATTTGGTAGCATGTTATTCTTGGATATTTTCAGCTGTTCATAGTTTGCAGGTTTCCGGCAATCCATATGAAACCATCAGTGAGCTTTAATAAACTCATTTATATCCCATACCAACTGATTGGAGCTTTAACTACTTGTTCGTAACCTGTACTGAGAGAGCCCTACAATTGATGGAGACTGCATGAAATCTTGTTCTGTGTCTATCATTCTTTATTTCTCAGTTTGATGCTCATATGAAAGCTGGGTTTGTAATGTTTCGTGCGGCCATTACTTCGAAAACGTAATGTAATGTTTTCAACGTTTCTTATAGCGTAACTTCGGAATCCATAAAATGTTTAAAGGTTTCTTTGAACAGATGTAGGTTGCGAGCGATTATTCAGCTTTTCTCTGGTTAAATTATGCACTTCTTCGTCAGCGAACCAATTCTTTTCATTCTGTGGAAAACGCCCAGTTGTTCTCAGGAAATCAGTGTTATCCGTAATCTTGGAGGTACAGGGTAGCGTTCCTCGACTCGCCATACCGCAGACAACAAGTACTACTCACAAAATACATCAATTCTCACGACCTTGCTGCCAAAACTATTAAACAGGTGAGCTGACAATCCCAGACTTAATCCACTTGAGATGATTGCTAAAACCGAAATTGTGGTGAAGAGCTTAGAAACTTTAAATAACGTCTATGAATAGTGGGCGAAGTTGTTAAGTACATTCAGAAAGCTAGGGGACCAACATGATAACTATAAAAGGGATAGGATATGTCGGACAGTTATGCTCACAGTAAAATGCAGCTATGTTCCACGACTTACTAACACGAATAGGCAATGCAAGTCCTGTTGAACATTTGATCTAATTAAAATCGAGAAAAATGTGCTCTTTACCTCCATGCAATGAGATGCATGGCATAGTTCTTTGACGAAATATAACATCTTTTTTTGGTTGTTTTGCACTTCTGTCTTAATCGGAGACAACGCAAATACTTGGTATCACCTTTATGCTTTATCATATTCATATCTTTCAGTAGATTGGATTGATGCCAGAGATATTTGCAGACGACGTTCCATACGCCCTAGAAACAAAGGCGTGTGTGGCTTTTCCAGCTTGCGGTCAAATACTGTCTGAAAATGATTATTTTCCTGATGCGATGTTATTCAGTAGTGGCAGGTTTCAAAACAGGTTTAATGCGCTTTACCTCCTACCTTAGAAATCAGATACTAAATTAGCATGGGTGTACTACGTTTGAGTCAATCGTGTAACTGTAAGTAATCAGTTCCTGATGCTGCATACGGGTCATTCAAGAGACAATAAGAATCCGAAGGCATCAACATCACAGGACGACTCTGGGAATCATGTTGCCATTGAAGGAGGAGATTGCACAATCATCACAGACGCTGCTCTACAACAAGGCGAAATCCATCGTCTCATGAGATGGAAGCTGGCTGGTTTTAAGGTCATTCTAGTTTTTCAAACCGCAAATTAAATCAAACTTGCTTTTGAGACGTTCTTCCGTTCTGTTCCGTTTCTTTATCATGTTGTACAAGGTGGTTCTCGTCTGTTAATAGACAGTCTGCATAAATGGCGCCTAAATTTGAATAACAACACTTTGTACATCCCTAGCCTAGTACCTATGTTTCTAGACAAAGGATTTTTCACTTAAAAGTGAAGCTTAGGATGTACATTGCCATTTATGCAAGGGGTCTACATATGTGTACAATATTATAAATTGAGACTTTTCCAATGAAAGCTATCGTGTAGCAGTTTTTTTCAGGTTTTGTTTGGTAAAGCTACAGAATCACATGCATGGTTATAAAACCACTTCAGTTTGTGGACGAAATCCTTACTTCTGGCCATACAAATAAAACTTTTGAAGCGACACATCTTCGCTGCTGTATCCTATGGTGTCAGCTGACTGCAGTAAGCGCAGTAAGATTTCGACTGACAGAAAATCTGATAATAAATTTATTACTTTGTATATTCACAAAGCTTTCAAACTTTAGCATTTCAAGTAATGGCATTATTCAATGGGTAACACAGGTACACTTCGAGCCGGAAGAAAATCTGATTTCTACCCGGCAATAAGAGTTGAAGGAATGGCCTTCCGATCGCTGACACAGTTTGGTGATGCTACTTAGTTATCCACTGAGGCTCGTGGGAGGTGAGAATTATTGACTATTATTGATTATGAAGTTGAAAGCATTGAATTCGTTGGATAAAAGCTAGTGAAAATGCCATGCAGAATTATCAATTCGTACAAGCTGGCACAAACTTTCAACTCGGCTGTGGCTGGAATCAAATGGGCACTGACCATTCTAGTGAAAGTTGCTCACACTACGCAGGACTATCCTGCCGTCTCGTCTAATATTACTCCAGATTTTTACTAAGCGACTTTGGAGTAGTTTTATAAATGTCTTGTTAATTCATATGCACAAGCTTGTCCTCATTTTTCCTGTATACCTTTCAATATCAATTTTATTGGATGAACAAAGACATTGACATTACATTACAAAAAACTTTAGAGTCTTTGGATGTCATTCGTAACCTTTACCATTACTTTTTAACCATTTAAAGGATTTTCCTAGAGATTAAACCCTCCTCATAATTCTTTGGAATTCTTGGCAAGTGTTGATTTAAAATGGAAGGTGTAATTGAGTGATTTCATTACCAGAGGAATGAAAGAGATTTTCCGCATGACGGAAAGTGGTATCTCATCCGAGATGACTTAGATTTCACCCAACGTCTCATGCATGCCACCGAGGTTCTGTTCAACACGATGAAAAGTGAGTACAAAGAGACACATATTGCACTGGTTAACCCGAGGAATCCTGCATTCTTCAATGCGTATAATCTACACTGATTTTCGGAGAATAGTAGCAATGCATTAACTTGAATTGAAAAAAAAAAAAAAAAGAAAAAAAAGAAAGAAATCCACCGGTTCCGTTTTTTCAGAAAACTATTTTTAATCGTGTTTGCGTACCAAGATTACTTATCAAAACCAGCAATTATCTGCCACAGAGAAAATCTGAGCTATTCATGATTGTTTTACATACTGTAAACTAATTTGACAGCCGGGTCTGTTTTTTAAACAAAACCATACGCCTTATAAATTGTAACATTTAAAGAGTTATTCCACGAACGACTAAAGTAATCCATCGGCAATACAATGCGAATGTTTTGACTGGCTTCATCTTCCAAACCATTGCTTGGCCATGGGATTGGATCCCTTTAATGGAATCAATTTATCATGGTGCAGAAGGTTGTTCTAGCTATTCAGTCTGTGGTCGAATTTCTACCGTATATGACCACTTAAATGAACTGAGTTTACCATGGTAAACTTTTCAATATGTGGACGTATTTCTAACGTGCGACCTTCCGCATACACTATAAGAGAACGTATGAGGTCTTCATTTCGTAATCCTCGGAAGAATTTGTCATAATTGTCGTCTTATCTTGGTTAACAAGAAAGATTATTGAAATGTTTTACACAGGAAATGGGGGCTTAATACCATTAGGTGAATTAGTGGTTTGCAAATCTAAACAAATAATTTAAAACATCCTCTACGCCCGTTTTTATGCGACAGAATGGATGCGCCTATCGTCTTTAGCAAACTGAGTCTGGGCGATAACCTCCCAGGATAACAAAACAGATTATTTGCTTAGGTTAGCCGGTGGGTTAATTTAAAATTGCTACTTATCGCTGTCCTCGTGAAAGCACTTAACATCATTAGCAAGGCCTTAAATAGTAACTTATCCATAGAAAATTGCGTAAGTTTGATGTAAAACATTCCAAAGGACGATGACACAGCGTTTTGCTGAAAGATGCAACAACAGTAGAAACATGACGTTTTCCGTGTCGGCGTGCTCTCCATTTTGTGCCTCTCTTTTTGCAACAGTCGTTGAACCGAGCAACGAGAACACCCGGATTTAGGAGAAGTACGAAAAGCCTCTTTTAAGGCCCTGTTTCAATTTCATTTACTCTCATTTTTTTTCTTCCTCGCATAGGCGGGATGTCACAGATACTTGACCTTTACTCCAAACGTACTTCAAAACTTGACGCTACAGCGCACGCAATCGTAGTTTCGTACTTTTCACAACCTCTAATTGAAGATAAGAGCCCCAGATTTTGGGAAACTCCCTTTTTTACTGTTATGGAGTCATAATAGCTGACTCTTCCAAGCTTTTCTCCGAGCGCGCTATAGATACATTAACCTTGATAGGCGCAAGACTCTTCCGTAAGACGCCACACAAATGGGGTTAATTTTGCCCAGTGGGAAATCTTCGTGGTTATTTCTTAGGATATTTCTGTCAATGGACTTCAGGAGTCCCTGTTACCAGGGTCACGATACAGCCAACGAGAAGTTCATCCATTTTTGACCAGCTCGACAATTAAATATCAATTTGTGTAATCCGCTGCTTTTTGTTATTTTTTAGGGCCACAGCTTCCAAACATTACCGCAATTTGGTGTTATGTAAACAATTCATAATGATTGCAGCAGTGGAGAAGAGTCTCGCCTTTGATAGATAGCCCCTCAGTAATGTTATGTGATCAATTTATGGTCAAAGCAACAGGAGGGACCTATGCCTTTGTCCGGTCCAAACAAACTTCCCAATTTATGCTCATGTTCAGGGCTGATTTGAACGAATTGAATCCAAAATTAACCCACATGTTGGAGTGCCACGGGCGTGGCAAGGTATTTCTTCTATATTTTTAGAACGTCCGGTCCTAATATGATCCCCACACGGATTGGCCTTTTATCACAAAACCTGGATTGTTGAGAAGACAATGACACAAGTCTGTGGCGCCCTGAGGGCAAGGTGTTGAAATACTTTGGAGAGGAAACTGCGGAAAGTCAAGATGACCATCCAAGAAAGCATTGAACGTGACGCACCTCTGCGCATTTCAGGGCATTTTTAAATTTTGCCCACATTGCCTGTAACAGATACAATTCATGTCTAGAAGTTTTGAGCTGGGAGTGTTGAACCGGAACGCACAGATGGAAGATGCGCAAATAGAAAACAGTTCCTGGGAATCTTAAAAATGCGAGCTACCTTGTTATCTTTAAATGACATCACCAGTAGTAAACACGTCCGGAAATGAGTGTCTCTGATATAGATATGCTGGGTACTATTTAAACAGTTAAAGGGTCCATGTTTTAGCTTACAAAAAGACGCCACTGATTCATTCGATACCAAGAAGACGCGGCTATAGGTGCGCAGACCTCAAGTCAAAAGAAGCTTCATCCCGGCTTTGGTGAGAAGGCAGTTGTGTTATCTGATATTATTATTGTATGATATGTTGTATCCCGGTTTAAATGGCTAGCAAATTATCCACAAATTTCGATAAAGACAAGCCTTCCGCGCTTATTTAAGGGGATTTCTTAAAATAAGGCGATTTTTTAGACCCTGGACGTGACAATATTCGTCCAATACAGACACCGATGGAAACGTACGCCTATCTAATATCTTCTCCTAACCCACAGAATATAATTAAGAGTTCAGCAATAAGCGAAAAGAAAAATTTGACGGGAACCTGTTTGTCTGAAGAAAGCGGCCAAGTTGACGCCAAACCAAGGGTCTTCACAAATCTCTATTTCTACTCGCATCTGCTTTCGTGACTTATTCACTTATCGTCCACATTCTAGATAAGACGCAAACTGTGTTGCTATCACAATTTTTCTGTAAGGCTAAGCGACTGTTTTTAATTCACCGAAGTGGCAACAAAACCTGTAATCACGAGAGGATTTCTGCAACTGAGTTGTATGGCCGTGTGCCATGAATCGTGCAACAAGGGTTAATTTCGGAGTTTTTCGGGTTGTGCTTTGTCACTCGATTTCACTCCTTCGTTCAGTGACTGAAATGATTCCTGGTTGAGTTTCACCATGTTATTTGAGGTGTTTTTTTCTTTTTAACTAATGAGTGTGTGCCGGATGAAATCTTCAGTGTGACTAGCAAAATAAACCGACACTATCTTGTGTTAAACTTTCTGTCATGCTGAGCATTTTTAACTTGGGACGCGAATGCTTATATGGAGACAGCACGTGACATGCTGATTTTTCTCAAGTTGAGATGTTATGTGATAGTGGCCTCTTTACTTATTATTAAGAAATTTACATTTGTTATGAAATATTTTTTCCGAAAAATATGTCAAGTTAAACTTAGAAAGGACACGATTTTTCAGATAATAGTTAACAGAATTATATCTTTATAATCTAAACAGTTCCAGGAAACGCGCGAATACAATGCATTACAATCTTACCTAATAGAAAGCAAGAACTAAACTACCTATTCACAAAGCAACGTCAAGCACTACCTTTTGATTACATATGATGCCAGAATAGACATTAAGTGTGACACCAGAATTGCGTCATACCTCAGTTATATCAACAACATGTACTCCGGTTGTAATCAATGTTTCATTTTGATGTTTGTCATTCATGTAACACTTAAAATACGTCATCGGCCAAGCCACTTAGCTTTGCAAAACAACGCAAACAATTTTATGATGGGGCTATGAGCGTCTATAAAATGTTGTTTAAGTTCTGTCTTGATTATTGACTTCTTTGGAAGTATTGGTTGGTTTTAGCACGGTTTGTCGGTTAGGATTTTACGAAATCGTGCATAAACTTCATGTCCTTTATCCATTGCTTTTCACAATGGCGGTACCCAAAAATGACGGCAAGATTCTAAAACAAAAAAATCCAACCTTTTCGCTTCCAAATATGCCTTGGATGAGACGGTCGCTATTCACACCATGGCCGGAATTAACGGTTAAGTGATAAGCTCAATGCGGATTGTACATGTTCGGTATTTAGCTCACATTTTCACGCCATAACTCATTAACTGATTGAAATTATGTTAGTTAAGAATAAATGTTTACAGGTCCGTATGGGAGGGTGAGGGAGGGGTGAGGGAGGGGGGAGGGAGGAAGAGGGGGGGGGAAGGGGGGCGTCGGACCGCCATCGGTAGACTGCTAGAGCACCTCTGGCGCGAGTTGGAAGGGTTGTTTCTCTTCAGAGGCATACAAAACGGCTCTTGTCGGAGCCACAACACAAGGTCTTGCTCTCCGTGCTTTAAGTTAAGTTTTTCGCAGCATTTCTGTCCAAATTGCAATTTAAGTTTGGTAGCAGGAGCTCATTACCCTGGTGTTAGTGACTGTTCATCGGATGGATCACTTCATGAAAACATCATTTTCAATCTATGCCGGCCAGCCAGTTTGGTTTTTAAATTAACCCTCGTACAGGCCTGGTTTAAGGGTGACACTATGTGTGAGTAAACTTACACTGCAATCTGAAATCGGAACAAACAAGCTTGGTCTAGCTAAACGCTAGAAAAGGGCTGCAGGCATCGCGAAAGAGACCTCATGGATAACCTTTATGGCAGACAGCAAATTATTCAAAGTGATGGCTGAATCACTGCTCCAAAGAATGGGCTTGTAAACTGTGTAATCAAAGGACAAACATTTGTGGTCGGATTCCGGCCAAAAATTCCCTGGATTTTCCAGCAAAAGTATTCTTTTGATTCATTGAGTACATGTTCGATTTTACCGATGATTCTTCTTTGGTCTCTAATGAGGAATTTTGAAGTCCTTACTATATCTTGTGCAACATCAAATACTCGCAGCTTTCATTTGCAGTAAACACAATGTTTGGCGGCTATTAATGAACAAACGATGTTTGACCAAATGCGTATTTTCGCTGAAATTTCGACGCAACCACTTGAACCTGCATCCGTCAACCTCTGAAAGAAGTGTGAATCCGCGTATATCGGTAAAATTACATTAAAACTCTCAGAGGCCATTGCTGAAGAGGCTGTTCATTTAGTTGTAAGTTTAAATTGATTGACACACTTTTGACAAGAGAACAGATCAAAGCTGTGTCAGGACCAGCCTAACACCACGAAGTACATTTTTGCTTATTTAATAGCAGTCGCGTGCCACCTTATTAGACAACGATCTTATTTCAAATACTATTTGAATTTCAATATCCTGTTAAGCGAGACACGAAAAAATGTTGTTAAGCCTTGTGTAGGGGAATTAGAGTAGCATTCACTTTTTCACAGGTTTAAATAGCAGAAAGCCTACCCTGCCAGCTGTTGGTTTCTCCTCTCGGGAAGCGCAGGGGAAACCAACTGCTCCCAGGCCGCACAGAAAGCCAGGTAAACAGAAAAAAGTGCGCAAAAGAAATGCTCTATTCTCCCCCTATCAATCTCTAAACAACGATTTTGAAGCCGATCGATCCAGTTGTTTGAATCTTTGATTATAATTTATCTAATAACTGATCTACACTACTATGGCACAACTACAAAACAACCACTGAAGTCAGAAATGCTAGCGGGAAAACAAATAGCACTGATGAGTTATTACTAGTCTGGAAACACAACATAAATACCTCAAATGATTACGACTATGTGATATTCAAAGACGTCCGACATCACTGATCATCACTGGCGTGGCAGTCAAGAAGCAGAAGAATTCATGAGCTGAGAAGATCCTGGCAAATTTGTATCAACGCTGTCTGAGATTAGCAAATAGCGATAAACTGCGAAATAATGACCAAAGGAAATGAGAACGTAGTTGGGCAAAGATCAACGAGTACTGACGTTTCCAATTCAGTTTACGTGATCGCTTGTTCCTTCTTGAATCATGTGCATTAGAAATCGGTTACTTATTAATAGACAACTATGGGGCCTTAAAGCCTGCTTGTCTTATGGGCGCTAAGGTGGATAGCAGAGGCTAAAGCTCAAAAACAGACTTAGCTTGGTAGCGAACGAAAAACGATTTGTATAGACCAATAGCTGACATACAGTACCGCATATTAAATTAAAATAAGTTGTCCGTGTGTTCAGTTTAAGGACAGTTCTGGGTCTATTAGGCCACATGTCAGTTGTCCGTTTAAGGTTTTCACCTCTTTATTTGAGAAAGGAGAAGTTGTAATTCTCGCTGTTATCGTTTGCTTGCTAAAGCAGAGCTTATTTGACAACAAGTGTTCTACTCTGGTAACTAGAGGTAAGGTCGAAAAATAGAGGGAAAGTATGACCATTAGGCGAGCGATTCAGTTTTATCTAAGCTAACGCCTGTTTCTTCGTCCTTTTGCAGAATTAACAAAAACTGATTTCAACTCAACTCAATTGCGATGCATTACAAGTGCTTCCAGGTTTTTATTCTCTTTAACGTCAGCGTCTGGCTTTGTGCTTCACTTCCGATTTCATACGAACAAAGGAAACAAACAGCAGACCTGCTTAACAAGGTACAGCGACAGACAAAGAATACTTAAATACCCCGACCGTAAACATGTCTTTGGACCGATTCTCCCTAAATCAGTCGGAGCTGAATAGTATCCACCGATTTGGGGGGTGCAATTCACCGATTTAACCATAGTCTTTCCTATTGTAGTATTGTAATACTCTACGATTCTCCATTTTATGAAAAACGATTCTCCGATTGAACTATGCTATTCTACAATTTAGCACTTACCAGACTCAGCTCTTCTGTTTGGACTTACTAGTATTGGGGTATTCCTAAGCTGCTTTCATACATACTAGTTCCGTACTATGACTTATTTTTGCAAAATTAATGCACTCTTTTTGGCCTTGGTGTTCTGAAACTTAACTCGCACCCTGCCGGCACGCTTTAATTCGTTGGTTAGTCATTAATGGTTACTCTTCCCTAATCCGCTGCCTTCCTGATAAAGCGCAGAGCGGTACATCCGAGGTCTGGTGTTTAACAGACTATGTAATTAAGTAATTAGATTTGAAAAGTCGCGCTCGTACTTAACTTACAAGGTTCTTAATATGTGTATAATTACAGGAAGTGACTCTAACATTACACTCTAAACGTTGGGATAGAGTGTTGGGATAAAACTCTGTTCCACCTCTGATCAATATTGATATGAATGCCACGGAAGGTTTCGTCCAGGAACACCGCCCTCAATTTCATATTGCTTTTCAAAGTTGTTTGCAGGCGAAAGACGTTCCATGCAAGATGAATGGAGCAGAGATGAACGGTCGATGTTTCAGCCAACAGGGGAGAGAAACAATGGAGAGCCAGACCTTAGCATGAGGGAGATGCTCCTTCGTGATATTCTTGAATGGGTAAGAAGAATTTTCACGAATTACATTTTTCCCGACTAAGTTTGTGGTCAGTAAAAAGAAATGAGTGGGAACACGAAAAGGCTCCAATTAACTAATTAAATAATGCCGGTTCTATGACAAAATTGGGTATCTGCTAGCTCAGTAGTCTCCCTCGCAGCCGTTTTTAGTCTCGTCACGTAACGCTCCTTCCCTAGTTCAGTTGGCTACCACGTGAAATAAAAGGCCAGCGCAAAATCCGGTCTCAATTATCAAAATTCTCCGTTTTAGGCTACGTGACCGGCAAGAGAAACAAACATTCTTGAGTTAATGATGCTAAATTTCAGTTGACTTCAATATTCCTTGCAATATTTCCATTAAACTGAACCGCCGTGCAGTGAACCAAACATTTCCTCACATTTGTCACAGTTTAAGGGTTTTGAAAACTGTACATTGCTGATCGTCGCACTAATTGCCATACAATTAACAAGAACGTTTTATAAACAGAATAGAAGAAAGCTTGAACAACCCGAACAGAGTCAGAACACACTCGAAAAACGACAGCCTTGTCGAATTAGTCCTGGCCACCCTCCTCCAGCAAACTGTTATCAAGCATCACAAGATACACCGGAGAAGCAAGAACAGAGGAAAAGATACGAATGGGTAAGCAACATTTCGTTAACTTAAACAACGACGACGGAAACAGCGACGAAAACGTGACACAAGAAAATAGAGTAAATCAGCAAAAACAATCGCTCACAGTGCATGTGCGTTTTACATCGTGGTACATTTCTTCATTTCTTTGTCACCCTCTTCCTCGGCGCTTACCACAGGACATTTCGAGATTTTCATTTAAGGGAATCGTTTATTATTACAAAATATTAGCTAATATTATCTCTAGAAATTTGCGGCATGCATCCCTAAGAACCAACCATACAATTGCTTTCTAGGCGTTCAAAGAACCTGGACAAGGACAGATGACTGCATTGGACATGGATGAAATTAAAGAGTACGACATGGAATTAGAGAAAGCGTTAAACGGGTTGGAAATAAAAGGACGCGGCTCCCTTTATAATCAGATGTAAAACGACCCAAGTGTATTTTTTCGGTACCTAGAGGAAGAGAGAAATGACTGAAGTGTGGATCTCTTTTGAGAACCCGTCAACACACTCTTGTTTTATTGTAATTTTGTACAATACTGTTAAATTAAATTCCCGTTAACTTTTAGCTTCCTTCAGTTGAAAAGTAGACTAGTGTTTTGACGGATTCTAGTTTTAATATACAGGTCCTCTATTCACTGTTTTTCATTATCTTTTAAGTACGTCTTTCTTCCTCATTCATTCATTCATTCTATTTTATTTAATTTTATTTTATTAACTTCGCCAAGCTGGCAGGGACACCGCAACAGCGTGAAGCCAATTACTGCGGGTCCGAGACACAGGTCAGCACCAGGGGTGGTCACAGCCAGGGTTCGTTACGTCCCTAGTGGTTCTTTAACGTCCCACAGAATTAATTGTGGAGAGTTGTGACACGGGCCCTACGGTTTTATCGTCCTTATCCGAGAAGACTAGAAAGTCTAACCATTCATTCATTCAATCATTCATTCATTTAATCATTCATTCATTCATTCTTTCTTTCTTTCCTTCGGCTTTTTTACCTTCTTCGGAACGAGTGTTCACATCGTTCAAGTCTGGTTGCGATGCATCTTGTTGTACACCTGATTTTGTGGTTACTGCACCTAGTATTTTGGTGCTTATGATCATGCTGGTGTTCTCACTGTTTGTGAAGGATCTTTCCTTGCCGAATGAGAGGTTTGTCGTTTACATGTATTAAAACTTCTTCATCAGATCATTGCTTTCTAATAGACACTACAGCGGAACCCCGTTAATACAACCACCATCGGGCCACGAAACTTGGTATTAACGGGGTGGTCGGATTAACGAGGTTTTCAAAATGAGAAACTAAATGGGCTTATGCAGTTCGGACCACAAAGAAGTGGTCGTAATAGCGAGGTTCCACTGTACTTACTGAGTGGGTTAACATTAATGATAAGGCAAATAAAAGCTTACATTGTTTGTACAAATAGTTTTTTCACTTGTGTCCACTCAAGATAACCGATTACGAGCTTAAAAAAATAAGATAATGGACACGACCTTTTGATTGTGTGCAGAACGGCTGTATTCGACGAAAATACCGCTTTAGCACAAGTCTCAAAATCTTGTTAATAAACATTAAAAGTAACTGCCTGAACAGAAAAACTGTCGATAGTCCGTTCCAGGGGAAAACTCATTTTACTGAGTTTATCTTGTTTAGGGTTTATCACCATAGATACGAGAGCTCGCCTGTGATTCATGACTTCCTCTACTTCAGACTAGAGCTGATGGGACGAGAGTTCAAACTTTTTCAGATCGCAATGTGGCATGTGAGTGCTCGAAAGCCGTAACGAAGATCAGGAGGAATGTTAATGTGAACAGAGAGGTATAATTAGGTGGGGCTGGGATTGAGGAGAAGGGCTAGATTTTCGTCCCAACCATCACAGCTTTAAAGCAACTGAGTTGTTGGCCAAAAATATTCCCTTGCTCGGACAGGATGTAAACAAGGTGAGCCATATCGAAAACACTCATGGAAGATTAATGAGCAAAAACAATCGCTTGCTTTGCACGTGCATTTTACATTATGGTACATTTCTTTGCTGTCCTCTTCAAAACAACAACGTGAGATGACCAAATTCAACTGCGCCTTTTGTCGAGAATGCGAGGGCATGATTATAAATTTTGGTTTCTTTTTAACGCGACTTAAAAACTTATTTTAGTTCCTGCATAATTAGTTCGTGCCCCCTTTACATTAAGACTTGAATAATAAACGCACATGATTAAAATAACTAGAACCTATTTTGCAACTACGTTTTCCTTTGTTGTTACTAAATTTCCCTCTTGGCTAGTGAACAACGAATTTTCCCAATTTTACCATATCTAGAATATTTAAATAAACAGAAGCAAGTAAATGGAATACATTAAGAGCAAAATGGACAAACCTGTTGTCTTTGCTTACCGGTTTACTTTGATTACTCTGCCGCCTCGCAAATTTAAGTTGACGAAGGCTTTCATTTTACCAAGTCTCTCCTGGACTGACTGCAGGACTCTTACCACACAAAATCTTGTCTCGCTTCTAGGCCTTAATTCTAGATCTAGCATATACCCACATCTCGCGAGAACGTCTCATACACAGGTCAAAGGAACAATGACTGCGCAAGTCAGAATATCGCGCGGGAAAACTGGAGATGACTACGTCATAGATAAGTCTCCAGCTTTTGGGCTCAATCTCCAACCCGGAAGAAAGGGCCTCTCTCCAGCTCTCCAGCCGCACCAGTAAACTCTCCAGCCTACCAGGCTGTAAATCCTCTATTTGCAATAAAATATGGTTAACAATTTTCAAATATATACCAAGTAGAGTTTCAAATGGTTTTTAAATTTTGTGCAACAAATACGTTCACATTTTCAACCAAATTTTGCTTCATGCAGTCTTTTTTTGCTTCCGGTTGAACTTTGTTTCTCAGAATGCAGGAAAAGTGGTCTCAGAGAATTCATATTTCACTATTCAGTAACAGTTTTACAAAATGTCATTTGAACATCACAGTTTTATGATTGAACACTTGCAAAAAATTGGTCGCAAAGACGGGGTTCTTGAAGTGCCTGTCCTGCTTAAGGTTTGAGGAATGACATCAATTCAACTGCTTGTACACTATCACCCATACTGTTTACGTGCTAACAGACATAAACTTTAACTGACTTTACGTGCCTAAATAAAATAGAAACGATGTATTAAAGGTCGAGCTTAAACGGAAAAGTTGAGCATCTCTCAAGCTTTACGCGTTTGCGCGCGACCTTTCATATATTGCTGCTATATGCATTTTCACGCAACGCAGTGCAAATTCACCCTGTCACGTATGTACTTCATTTTTCCGTCACATGCATGTCTCCTTTTTGCCTGTACGCCTTTCTTTAGCCACATCTTTTGTTATCCCAAATTAATTACCAAAATATTGGAACAACGGATGAAGTTTTTTAAATGATTTATTCTAAAGTCAAAAATTACCAACAGCGAAAGCAAAACCCCTTAGCTGTAACGCTTGCTTAATTTCTCGTATTTTAATTTTTTTTCTTACAGTAAATCACATCATGTCCTCTTAAAAGGGAGAAGCAATGGGATATATGGATTTGTTCTAGTTGGATTCACGTAACTTGTTTTTATGTGAGTTCGTAAGGCCACGAACTTGCCCAGTCGCCTAGTCAGTTACTATACCACTTAACTTTACGCTCTAAACTTGAGAAGTTGCAAATCAGTTCCTACTTAACAATCAGCTTTCACCCCGTCACCAAAATAAAACAAAATGATATGATGGGAAAAGACCAGAAAACATAGGTAGAACATGACTAAAACGCTCCTCGTAAGACTGAAGATTGTTGTCCGATTTTAGATAACCATCAGGGACACGACATGTCTGTTAGTTTTGCTCAACGCTCGGCCCGTGACAACAACCAGCAGGTCGTCTCGATTACCTGGTTCAGCGCTACCTGGAGCTTCAAAGGAGACAGAGAACAAATTCTGGCGACCTCGGCGTACAGTGATGGAGGAGCGGCGAAGATGGGAAACCAGGAAACGATTCTTGATCTTGCAATTGATGTCAAAAATGTCAGTTGGCCCATTGTTGTGGATCACAAACATCAAATAACCACTTCCACCAACTGGTACTGTAAACTCGTTTCTGGCGTACATAACTCTTATGAGTATGTGACTTGGGTGCATAATGTTACGTGAGTTACGTTCAAAGTCGAATCCCCGCTTTGTCCTTCCTCTCAGCTTTAACCTGAAGGGTGTCGTGAGAGGATCAAACGAGGCTAAATAGGAATAAGGGAGTTGTTAAGAGACGCCTTCCATCCTGGCTCATTAAATCAAGGTTTAGTGTTGTTTTGTTGACCTTATTTGTTCTGCCTATAGTTATGGTGACCCAAGCTTTTTGTCCTGTCGGTAGTATAAAGAAAAATGAACATGACCTATATTTTTGTGTTATGTGTTGCAAGCTTGTGCGGATATTTGCTCTCTTGAATACATGTCACACAACGCATACGCAATGCCGTCGCATCGCGTAATTTTCCCTCCTTAAAGCCGCTTAAACGTTTCAAGGTAACTTCTTTGGTACTTTTCCCAGTCTTTCTGGTTTGTCTGCTTACTAATTCTTCATCCAACCTCGGCGAGCGTTTCTTCCTACATCACGGACCTTCTTCGTATGTTTGCCGGCTTTTCTATGCAAAGGGTACCAGTTTGTATGTTCGTATGTGAATCGTGCATTCTCCCTGTTACGTGCAATCTTTCTTGTGGTTGCTAAAACGGCTGTTTTAAACCAGTTGAGCACACCTTTTCTACCAGAAGCGTAATAACGCTTGGCTTACCGTAACTTTTGTCCCCCAAATTTGATAATAAACAATGACAAAAATCCTTTTTAATAGTTTATTCAAAATCGGAAATCGGAAAAAAGTAACAAAAAAAAATCACAACACCAGAAAGCGTAGCCCCTTAGCCGTAGACCGTAATATGGTAGTATATTTCATTAGATTTATTCTCCAAACTCACAGGAATACTTTTTATCCAGTAGGAAAATCAGGCATAGCGACACACATTTTCCATGTACTGGTTTGCATTAATATGCATGGTTGCCCTTGACCTTATGTGATTTTATCAAGTCAGTTCCCTCTGTATACCCGTCACCGCTTGAGTTTCATGATACTTCTCTACCCGACACCAAAGCAAAGCAAATATGATTAGGGATTAGTGCTCAAATCTAGATCAACCATTCATAGACGTGTGAAACGTCTTGACGCGCATGTACACTGTGAACTATCGTGCGCGTTTTAGACAACCATCAGCCTTACAACTTGGCCGACGGTCTTTTTGGATGTTTGGCCAGTGATGGTGACTAGCACTTCACCACCTTTGCCTCGTTTTGCCGACCGTGCTGCCCTGAAGGTGACGGAGACGTAACTCTTACGCCCTCGGCGAACAAGGATGGACGAGCGGCGAAGAGAATGGGTAAATCCCGTGCTTTCTTTGATCTTGACATCAAACTTTTCTGTTGGCCCGGTGTTGTACACCACAAACAACACATAACCACTGCCTCTAGCTGGCACTGTAAACTCGTTTCTGGCGTACACAACTCTGATCAGGGCGTGGCTGGGGTGTACTATATTACGTGAGCTGCGTTGGAGGCTGTACCCTTTCTTTGTCTTCCCTCTCAGGTTCAACTTAAAGGAAACAGAGGGAGGGGTGAAGGAGGCTGAAAAGTGGGCACCCCCCTTTCCGCCAGGAGTTAGGTGTACTGTTCCGAGAGGTCTTCCTTTGTTGTTCGTCATATCAAGATGCAGGGCATTTTTGTTAATTTTCTCTGCTCCAGCAACAGTTATGATGACCAAGGCCTTTTGACCTATTCAATAAATCAGACAAAGGAAATCAATAGATTGTCAAAGATATCGACGCATCGTCGATTTAGGATTTTGAAGTAACCCCGAAGACAAAGTGTTATTCCACAATCCAAAGTGGTCCCAACTATCTACATTGAAGGAAGGCATAATCGAATACCCTCCTAATGACTCACGAATTGGATTTCCGCAACTAAGAGACCGTCCATCAGGGTCATTCCAAAAACAAATCTTTTTGAGGGAGCGTTATGTGACTAAAACTGGTAAGCTAGTGGGGATGGGGGTGGGGGAAGGGGGGTGGAGGAGGGGGTCATACAATTTGCAAATGAAACTCCCCCAAATCAGCTTTCAAGCCAAACAGCCACAACCAGTCGGCCCTCGTCGCCTGCCTCAGTTTTTGTAGCGTTTTGCTTCAAATCACCTTGCTTCAGTTGCATCAATGAACTATATATTGTGAAAATTAAACCCGAGTGTCTTTGGGTAGAAAAGTAATTAATGCGCGTCGTCTTTGCGGAACAGGTCGTACTAGTTGCGAGCGATCATGTCAGCGGATCATTTATATGTGTGTACAGACTTTGAGACACTTACCGACAAGAGGATGTGATATGGGTATCGGCTTCTTGGTTCTTCCTCGGGTTGGGATCATGACAAAGAAATACTCAAAATCAACATTTGTTTTGCTCGAGCCTTTAACCTGGTAGGAGTGCTTCCCAGCCCGCGACACTGTCAGCCTCCATCTTCCTGGCCGCGGGTTCTTTATCTCGTAAATTGCTCCGTTGGACAGATAAATCTTACCAGATGTAAAGAGGTTACCCCTGGGGTCTTTCAGCGTGATGCTTGGGCCCATTCGTTCGGTTGTCACTGAAATGATAAGCTTTTCTGTTGAATCGTCAACAGGGATGGTGTACGAAGATCCTCTCACACTCCGCTTCTTCTTCCCGCTTACGTTCCCACTTCCCCCGGTTGCTAAGCAGGTTGCTCCTGCGAGAGCACCAGCTGTAAAACCAGTAAGCTTCTTCAGCTCGTGACTGTTGGGAAGTTTGAACAACTGTCCACATGTTTCTTCGGTCAGCCTCTTAAATGGTTCATATGAGGAGCGCCCACACAAACCAGTTGTGAAAAAGTTTATAGTAATGCCGTTGTCTTCAGCTATGTGAAGTACGTCAGTTATGTTGTCGATGGTGTAATCTTTAGCCGTAGCGTCAGTGAAAACATACAAAGACGAGCCGTATTGTGGACTTTGATCAAAGGCGTTTCGTATTCCTTCAAACGTCAGTTCTGGGCAGTCTCCTCCGGCGTGGGCTTTAAGTTTCCTAATGGCACTGACAAACTGGATGCCTTGACCGTACTCTTTGTATGTGACTGGTCCAGTTCCTTTAAAGATATAACGAACGGATTAATATTAACAGTAAAGTAGAGTAGATGAAAAAGCAAATCTACTTCCTAAGCTACCGCCCACAAGGGAAATGTCTTCACAAGCATGTGCCAAAGTTGCTTCTCAGTCACTGCGTCAAGGTCCTCTAGGTTTAGTTCCTACATGCATAAGTTTTGAAACACTGAGCTGTGCATTTTATGAAGTGGGTACACAGAGACAAGACAACTATTGCCCTGGTCCATCAACGCGCTCCCTTATCGCTTTGTCGTTGCAATATTTAAAAGCAATTGCTTCTCGTCGTTTTGCATCTAGTGTCAGGCTACTTTATACACTTACCTGGATCATTGAAAGGTGATAAAATGTAGTCCACGGGTTCTTCTCGTGGGTGAGTAGCAATTGCAGTTGCGATGTCTTTAGCTGCCTGAATTTCATCACGCATGCTACCAGTGTCATCAATAGCAAACATCAAGGTAACGTCTCCATTCACACTCATAAAAGTATCAAAAGAAGAACCACCAAGCTCTTTCTTGATAGAGTCCATAAAAGTCTTGACAGCACCGTTGGTGGTATCCCTCCTCTTCCGTCCACTCTTCTTCGTGAGCTGTATGGCTGAGTATAGACCACGACCGAGGGCCTGACGGGCGAACAGATAATTGCGCTTCTGAGTTGCCAATTTGATGCTTGCTTTGATCTTTGCCAAACGCACTTTACTGTGGCGATATCGCGAACCGGCGGCCTGGGCCTCATACATCGCCCTTTCAATTTGATCGACCGCTTCCAAGAACTTGTTCGATGGTGACAATCGTTTCTTCACAGGTTTCGGTTTTGGCCGAACTGAATGAAATTGAAATGCATGCAATTATGATACCATACTTTGCCAACCAGTGTGGCAAAATCCAATTCTTCCAGTGCAGTAACTATGCTACACACAAATGAATAAAGGGGTTAGTTTCTAAGAAAACCTTTCAGGGTCCGTGTGGGAGTTATACACACTATGTTCTGTGAAGTCGCGTCTGTAATTGTGTTTTTTATATATATCTCTGAATAAGTACGCGCGCTGTGATTGGTCAAATTTGCGGGCCCGCGTATTCTACTGTAAGGTCCGCTAAATTTGAAAGTTTACTGTCTGCGCGCCCGATAAACCTCAGAGATATAATAAATAACTTACTAACTTCGTTTTGTCGGTCCGTACTGTAAGATCTGCAAATTTTAAGTTAAAGAAAACTACACGCAGCGACTAAAATATTTTTTATCACTTGCGCATGTTTTCATTTACCCTTCGAAGTAACTTTTCGCCTGTTTGAAGATTCGAGAATTCTTGCATGCAACAAACTAATGAAGACAAAAGGGGATGAAAGGTATCTTTCTAAACTTAGACGAAACTCACCTTATCGATTTGAAAAGGAAATTTTGTTCTGTTGTTATTTTATCCCCTTACAGACCTTAGACATTCAATCGCGGATTGAATAACTCTGCTATTTCAACCAAAGGCTCCATAAGCGAACTCATTCATGCATTTTAGTAAACAGATGTTAGGATTTGTGAAAGGTGAAAGGAAGGACGCAAGACTTCTCTCGGATGAAGTGCGTCATGTTCGTGAGGTCCTCAATGCGACTGAACTGACCATTTGTATCACTTCTGCGGGTTGTATATTTAGCAATTGTATTTGGTGGTTGTTTGCGCAACTGTAGCTCTAAACCTGATCGAATTTGAGTTATAAAAACGGTTTAGTGTGTTCTAGGTCGCTTTGATTGCTCAGTTTCTGTTGTATGTGATAGTGCAAATGCAAAAGTGCAAGTAAAGCAATCGAACATACCGAATACGGATGAAAATGAAATGACACAAGTTTCCACGAAAGATCTGGAGTCCGATACTGTTGCTCAAAATGGCCGACTACGACGAATCGACGATGATAATCCGAAATCAAGTTCGAAGCTTTCCGAGTAGTGAAATCATTCTACGCAGTTTTCAGCTAACACCATCTGCCCACACTTACAACAATTCATTCATTGCGCAAACGAGTGAATGAGTTAAAAATAACAGAAATAACAAACATAACAATGTTTTGAGGAATTTTTCGGCAGTGCTTCGCATAATTTTGCGGCTAAATTTCGCAGATATCTCAGCGAAATATTGTTCTAAGGCGTCGCGAAATGTCGGTGAAATTTACAAGGACGAAACGCGATTTTCGCCGAAGTCAGTTTACATTACTATAGCCTAGTATTATAAGAAGGCCAATTTTACAGTAATTAGAAATAATATTTGAAGGAATACGCAACTTGAAACTCAACCACAACTCAATGTATGTATTTTGAGAAACTTTCATTCAATAAACCCCCACAGAACCACATGAAAACCACCTACGAAAGGACTCAATATTAGCGATTGGAGCCCAAGGCCGAGAAATATTCTAGAGTACTTAAACCCATCCCTTGCTTATAGGACCTTATAGAACTGAGGACTGGTGTTGTCATTGAAATAGAGTACCTAATACAATTCACATTATTCCGATGAGTTCTTGTTGTATTTGTCCCCCTGTCTCTCTTCATATAATTTCTTATTCCTGGACTGATTTGTCTTTTCTGGCAGCAAAAAAATAAATAAATGAAGCTTACCGATTGCAATATTTGCATGTATTTGTATATGATTCACTGCTCGGCGACGTCTTCCTAGAGAGGTGAGAGAGAAAGAGAGAAAGAGAGACAACGTGGTCAGTCAGTTGACTGTAAGACAACTGTTTTGTTTCTAAGAACTGGCACAGCAGGAAGCAAACTAAGCGAGCATGGTTGTGATTATCTCTTGCCACTATTGGACTGAGATATATTTCAACCACTGTTTTCATTTAATTTTGTATAAAACTTGGAAAAGAGAGCTGTGACCTCAGTTTTCGACACTAAAGGCTGGTTTTCACTAGCGCATAAGCACAAACATAAGCATAAGCAAAAGTGCAAATGAAAACTGCAGCGACATAAGCAGAAACATAAAAAGAACGAACTCACTTATTTGCATTGTCTTATGCTGTTTTCACCAGCTCTACATAAGCATAAGCATATGACAAATAAGTGGGTTCGTAGTTCTTATGTTTTTATGCGATCGCTTGTGCTTATGCGGTAGTGAAAACCAGCCTTAACTTTGTTACTAATTTGCCCTTGGGTAACCAGTTTTGTTTTGTTTTTGGTTGCCCACCTTCTAAAGACCTGTTGCTCATTAAAACTCACATTTCCTTCATCGCTGTGAACACCATTTCGCTTTTTTCTTGAAAAACCGAACTGAAAAAGACTCATTTTCGCAGTACACTGATTTACAGGCTTGTTCGAAATCGAAGAATCGCAGCGCATTTGGCCGTACGAAAACTGGGCTCCATTGTAACAACCATTCCTTTCGCACAGAAAAAGATGGCGGCTATGAACATGTTGTATCTGTTTTGAGGTTTGTAGTTGCATATTTTTAACAGACAAATAAATGACAGCAAAGAGATGTAACGTTGTTTTTTTCTTTATCGTGTTTACGGTCATTACATAATATTACTAGTCACTGCATTCATTGCAAATCAAATCGTTCCGCAAGTCTGAGAGTTGTTTTACTTGCCCACAAATACAGTTGGCTTGTCCCGGGAAATGGGGCAAGCGTTAGTGTCGAACACTGGATCTGATTTTACTACTGTAAGAAATATGCTTTGTAAATGTGTAAATGTCCTTATCACAATGAGATATGGAATTATTGACTATAAGGACAGCATTAGATTATTACAGTTTTCACCCTCTTCAGCACAGGTTATAGTGAGTGAGTGGGTGGGTGATTGAATCAGTCGGTCAGATGGTCAGTCACCTGGTAATTGGTTGGTTGGTGGCTAGTAAGTTAAACCCCATTTACACTACAGAAAAAAACGGCTAGGCAAGGGTGAAAACCGGCAAGGGTAATTTTCACCTCAGGCAAGGTAAGGGTAAATTGAGTGGTGTAAACTGTCAAAGGCTGCCTTACCTTGCCAATTTAATTTTCAGTTTTGGGACCACGTTTAGATGTTGTCCCGTTTTTGAAAATATCGGTAAGGCAAGGACGAAAACCGGCACCTTGCCCTTAAAATTGAACGTGTAACCGTTCCTGATTGCCTGGAAGATAACTTTTGATCATTCTGCGTATGTTCTGATAACAGCGCTACTTCTCTTGGGTGAAGGTACTGTCAGCCATTTTAACCAGTCATCTGACTGAGGATTTATTCAGGGGTTTCTTTCCCTTGGTGGGTTAATCAATGTTAATCAATGTTAAGCAACAATAGTTTTTTTCCTTCGACAGTTCCGGTATCTAATGAAATGGTCTTTCTTCCTCGATTCCTCACTTATCTGGTACTTTATTTCACGTTGTCGACGTTTCTGCTCGGTTTTGTTTGATTTCCTTGGTACGGAGGTTTCGAACATCAACAATCCCGTGGACGCCATCTTGAATTAGCACAATGCGCATGCTCACTTACAAATCTAAGCCTTGCCTGGAACAAAATAGCCTTGCCGAGAACAGATCAAACAAGGGTGAAACGGTACATGTGTAAACAATCCTTGCCTTACCAGAATGTTAGCTGCCCTTGCCAGTTTTTATCCTTGCCATGCCGTTTTTTTCTGTAGTGTAAATGGGGTTTTAGTTACTTAGAAAAAGTCAAGAAAAACCCAGCAGGCAAAATGGGAGTAAAATATTTTATTGACTGCTTATTCGCGAGGCTGGTTACGGGGGCACAAAAAGATCAATTTGTTGAAAAATGTATTATCACACCTCAGTTAATGAAAATAAATGTTAGGCATTTTTAGGTGTTTTTCAATATTTTATTTTGCTGGGAAAAAATTATCTGTTCCAGTTTTCCCAGCAAGACACACAAGAGATTTCCAAGCCAGATAGATGAAATTGGTTGGATTCCCAGTTGGCCATTCCCGATTGCGCTCGTAAAATCCTAAAAAAAAAGTGCTGGCAAAAATGGCTAAAAAGTGCTCAAAATCTCAAAATAGTGCTCAAAAAATGCTAAAAGTTATGAACAGTTACCTCTAAAGCCTGGTTTCCATATGATCGTCCGGATCGTCCCGATCGTCCCAGTCGTTTCCAAAAATTTCGAGACGATCGGGACGACTGAGGCGATTGCTGGTTTCCATATGATCGTCTCGATCGCTCCAAATACTGAAGACGCGCGGTCATCAACGATTTTCCTGGGTCCGACAACAGAGTTTTGGCTCGATATTCGGAAACGAACTGGCGGACATCAATCGCAGAGCGAGTCTCCTGGCTTGTTATCTTCTTATTCTTCGATTTTGCGCCGTAGAAGAGCTCAAAGAATCCCACGAAGACACAGGTTTTGGGTATTCAAGCGAGTCTTAGACATTGTTTATGCTTTCTGCTTCTTCACCATGATCTGCGTCATATTCGCTTTCATCGAGACTCTTCACGTTTGTAACAGTGCCATGGTCGTTGGTTGATGTGGTTTGACAACCAAAACAAATTACTGAATTCTGCTGGAGAAGGGACAGCATCGCGCCCAGAGCCAGATGGAACATACTTTTTTTTCTCAAGTATCGCCCATACGCGGTTGGGACATTCTTATATTTTTTTACTGCTTCAGCCGCGTCCAACCCGAATTTCTCTCCTATTGCTTTCCAGATATTCATCCTTATAAACTTATCATTATAGTCCTTAGAAAATTTGTTGTAAATTGCAGGATATTTTTGCACTTCTTCCATAAAGAGCGACGTGTTTAACTTCGTGTTTTCTGTGTAAGAGTGATGACTTCTGGGATAGCCTTCGATCGTCCCGATCGTCTCAGTCGTCTGAGAGCGTTTCCATATGATCGCTTCAAAATTTACACGATCGTCCCGATCGTCCGGATAGAACTCAATTCTATCCAAGCGATCGAGTTCGTCTCAGTCGTCCGGGTCGTTTGCGATCGTCTGGGTAGCGTTTCCATATGATCGTCCCGGTCGTCTGAACATTTTTTGAGACGACTGGCCGGGACGATCCGGACGATCCGGACGATCATATGGAAACCAGGCTTAAGCTTTCCATGAATATGCCAATTTTTACTGAAGTAATTTACAATCTAAATTTGAGATGACACACACATGATACATCAGCCAATCAGAAACTTCTGTTCTCACGCTCAGTTCGGGTAAGTCCACGTGCCTTTCCATGACAACTGTGTTTTATTCTTGACAACATCATTAGTTATTCACGTTTATGACCTGGAACACGATTCTCGTTGCGAGCGACACACAGTTTTTGCTTTAAAATGTTTTAGAAGACATATGTTGCTCGAAATTTGCTCGAAATGTGAAATATTGCTCAAATGTTGCCTAAAGTGCGAAGAAGTGCTTAAGGGTGCTCAAAATGCAAAATAGTGCACCAAACTAAAAAAAAATGCTCAAAAGGTGCTCAGCGCAATCGGGAAAGGCCTATTTCCCAGCCACGTGCAAAGTGAGCAGCCTACACAACGATAGCCTGAGTATCAGGCCCTATCGGGGAAGCGGGGACGAGGGGAAGGGAGAGGAGAAGGGCCTGACACAAAGCGATTGATTCGCTTGTGTCCAACATCCAGATTCTGGATGTTACGTTAATAGGACATTTGCACGATGACGCCATCTGACTACAACTACCAGAATTCAGTTTGTTTTTCCTTTCAAATTCAAATTTTGTAATCCCAACGGGGTAAAAATAACAATAGCACTCATTAGCACGAGAAAAGCAAAACCTGAAGGATTCTGGTAGTTGTAGTCAAATGACGTCATCGTGCAAATGTCCTATTGGTCAAAAGATAATAAGAAACGTCACGTGAGTCAACCGGAAGTCAAGCTTCCAGCGCAGAGGTTACAGACGCCATAATAGAGTACTAAAGTGTGACGTCACAAAAAATTAAATCTGTGAAATTATGGGATTGGGCGCCATTTTCGAATGGAGTATCCTTAAAAAAGGTTCCTTGCCAAAACTTAGCTCTTAATTGTAATTCCCAGCTGAAATATGAAGGATTGAAATTTGATACTGCCCCATATAAATCCTTCTAATTTTGAGTCTGTTCTAAACAGAAGGAACAGAATTGAAAAAAATTTTGAAAGGTTTGTATGGAATGCCATCAAACTTTGATCCCTTATATCTCTACCGGGAATCGCAATTCAGAGCTAATTTTTGGGATGAGGACGTCTTTCAGGATGCTCTATAAGAATATGGCATCATATCCTATAATTTCAAAAATTTTATTTTTGTGGCGTCATCACTTTAGAACTCTATGAAGTTTGCTCTCATGACACATGACAGTTACCGGAAGTGATTTTGGTTGGCTAATAATTTGAAGCTGTTTGTGTCAGGCGTTTCTTCCTTCGCTTTTTCGCTCTTTTTGCCTTCCCCACCCTAGAAACGCCTGATACTCAGGCTAACACAACGACAAAAAAGACAATTTCATATATCGTACACCAAAATGGGCGTGGCAAAAGGCCTCAGATTGAGCATTTAGTGGTGGGGGGAGCTCCATTTCTCAACAGACGTCAGAGTTTCTCCAACAAGCTCGACTCCAACTGCTACAAAAAGTCTGCAATTCCCAGCCAAAGCCATCAACAGTAAGAAATTTCCTAACCACCTCAGCGAAACAACTGATATTTTGTCAGCCAGCAAGAGTCCTCGGGGGAACAGATAAAGTGAGGAACAGATTCGTTTTGTGCCCCTGTGGTTAGAGCTTCATGCGATGCGCATACACAATAGTCGTGATCAAAACTTTCAACAATGACTATCGCAGCTCCAATCCGGAAAATGCGCCGTCAAATTATCTCGCGGGACTGATTTTCATCTCAGTAATTTAGATAATTTTTTGTCCCAACTTTGTGATTAGACGGGCAAAAACACACACTTAGGGAAGTAAGAAAATTATGATTAAGTGTTCCAACATTACGTGTTATCTGCCTGATGGAAACCTTGCCTCATTAGAAAACTAGACAAAACAAGTCTTTGACAGATTGTAGTAACATAAATTTTGGCATAATTTGTCATTACGAGCATACTTTGTCGTTTTTCCTAAAGAAAGCACTGCTAGCATAACTTTCAATTTTGGCTAGTTTTGCAGCACATAATTGTTATTTATTGATCATGCAACCAATTTTTTGGCCCGATATCAGTGTTACAGGCAAATTTAAGTACCGAACAAAATCAAGTTTTGTCTACTTATTGTCGCATTCATAGGATCTGGGGCCCTGGGGCCCATTCCCTTCGTATCTAAAAAACGAAAATGTTTTCAGGATTGAAAATAATTAAACGGCCAGCTTTTTTACAATTAACAGATCGCAGTTTTTGAAATGGCTTTTCGGGCCCGAAATGTTTACGGGGCTTTCGAGAAACGGGCCCCAAGGTCACACAGGAAGAGACTGTGGGACCTGTTTCTCGAAAGTCCCAAAATCTTTTCGGGCCTGAAAAGCCAGTTAATTTCTAAAACTGCGAACCGCTTATTCTATAAAACTGATTGTTTTTACTATGATTTCAAGATACGAAAGGGCAAATTTGTTGCAATTTCTATGCCTGGAAACGTCTTCGTTTTAAAGATATGAAGGAATAAAAGTGCACCTGAATCAGCTTTCTGAACTTAAGACACTAATTTTGGGCTGGATTTATCGGGTACAGGTTGACCACGAGTTCTATATTTTTCTAAAATTTGGCTCGCACAGGCATACGTTGATTGAATCCACCATATGACCATAAAACGTCTGTTTACATTGTTGAGCAGAATTAGCGGCTTGAGGAAGTTTTCCCTTGGCTTGCCTTTTGCTTAAAGGATTAATGAATTCAATTCATTAAAAAAAGGGGTTAAAAAAGGTTAAACCTGGAAACATGCTGTGTTTTGAAATTTATAATTGTGTAAAGCCCCATTTACACGAGCAATTTTTCCTTGACAAGTTTACTTGTCAATTTTTATTGCCTGTATAGATGATCAACAAGTTTTCCTTTACAATTTTCCATTGACAAGGTTTCCTTGTTCATGTAGACGATTAGCAAGTTTTCCTTGACAAGAGAGTGGGCACTAAAAATTATTAATATCCTTGCCACATTTTCCTTGCTGTCCGTCTACACGAGCAAATTTCTGACTTGACAATTTTTCCTTGTCAAGGAAAAGCTAGCATGCCAGATTTTCCTTGACAAGGAAAATTTGTCCACTATTCCCCATCTACACGAGCAATTTTTCCTTGTCAAGGCAAACTTGTCAAGGAAAAATTGCTCGTGTAAATGGGGCTTAAGGCAACTGCATTAATTTCCAAAACAAAGAAAATTTGGCGCGAAAATCGCCATGGCCACGCGCAGTTTTCCTGCCGTTTTAGCGGCCCTATAGTTGGTACAAAAATGTTTCCATGTGTAGAATTGACTGCTTTGTTGAACAGCTTTCTCATTACTGAAATGGCTAAATTTTCTGAAGCAATTATTTGATGTAACGTCAATCCTGAATTGTTGATCCAAGGTCATTATCATCTATTGAATTTTTATAGCGTTGTTTTAAGACGAAGTTTGAATTTCCTCATGATTTGCTATACCACGAGATAATTGATCACTGAAACTTAATACTATATTTACTAGCTTATACGTCTTAGCCCGTTAGAAACGATTTCGTTTTGATGATGTTAATTTTCTTTCCTGCGTATCCGTTAGGACGGCGGCACAAGAAGCAACAAAAGAATCGAAAATTAACTTTTAAGACTTACTTCTCCCCCCAAATCCCACGGAAGCTCGTCTTCTTCTGGACGATACAGTTGGACGCAGAATCGTGGAGCCAGGGACTGACGAAGAACTGCCTGATGAGAATGGCATTAAAGCGTTCCGGGTGTCATCCAGGATGGATGTGTAGAGATTTTGGGTCAAAACAAAGTTGGCCAGCGTTGCGACAAGCGCGAGGCAAAAAATTGCCTTGAAATTGACGGAAAACAACACGTTCTCTCCCATAACTTCTTCGAGTGTCTGAGGGGAAAAACCACACTCGCTGACTAAACTGTGTTCTTAAGAAAATGACATGAAAACTGAACGCGTTAAATAGCTCGTGGCTTTTTCGCATACGACTGTTTGGCAAATATATGTACATACAGATTAGAAGACATGAACCGATAGGGATTCTTACTAACAGTATCTATCTACATCCTTGAAGCAAGTCGGCAGCAATGCAATGTGTTAGGGTGGTATTTCTTGAAACGGGACCTTACTCGATATACTTTCGGATCTAACGCACAATTGAGAGATTGGATTTGTATTTGCGGATTTACGTTTTCTCTTCCGGGTTGATGACTTGGTCACATGACACCAAAGTGTAAAGCGCTTTCTTGCAAGAAACTACACACTAAATTCTCCTGAATTTTAAGTTCTACTTCCTGCAAGAAGTGGTTTCAAGTGCAACCTTATGTCTGCTGTGCGCTCGTGGGTAATTTTCAGTCATTGATTATTAATTCACAGCAGTTTTCCTTCAGTATCAGTCACGTCTATTGTAGATACGCAAAAATATTGACATAAGGGCAACTGAAGGTAAACAAACTATCAACTCCTAATTTCAATTCATATTCAACATTTTTAACCATTCGGTGGTTCGAGCGGTACTTTCGTGCGTGTTAAAATGGAAACGTGCTGGCTACGATTAAAAAAATGAACCAGCTAGGGTACAACACAAAGCCCCTTTCCCCCTGACCCTTAATATTTCCCAAGCAAATAAAGTTTCGAAAATTTCGACTACGTATCTAATAGACCAATGTGCATAAATACACGTCTCAATTTGTAATACGTCATAAAATTCATCCTTACCTCTTTTAATCTCAAATTATGATAAGCTGTAAGCCAGATAAATAAAGTTCACCATACTCTTTAGCTACTGCGTGGTCCTTTGTGATTTCATGAAAGGATTTTTGGATCAGTTGACTTCTCAAAATTCTTCCGGGTCTTCGCAGATTTTCAGAAAGAGGAATATTTCGCCGTTAAACGTCGAAGTAGCTACACCATTAGTATACAGAGCGGGGATATTACAGAGGAATATTTCTCGGGCTCATAATTAACTGCTAAGTTGTTTGCATGTTTAATATTTACAGTGCCAAGATTTTGCTAAATTTGAGTGGTATAGAAATGCTAAATTTGCATTTATAAAAGTTGTGCCTCTGAGTGTAACTTTTTTATGGAGTCTTGAAATGGTTATCACGGAACCGCCGGCGAATTGCCAGTTTGCGGACTTAGGCCCGATTCAGTTCGGCTCATGAAAAGAGCGGCGTCTGAATCAAAGCCGATCTTCCGGCCGTGCTACAGTCGAAATTCCCGCCTTCGATTAGGTCATAATTAGAACGCCTGAGCAATACATTGGGTTCGGCTCATGAAAAGTACGGCGCCGAAACGGGAGATCCAGAGCAACGATCAGGAACACCAACGGCGGTGTGAACGCTACAAGACAACTGATGTGATTCACATAACGAGCCAGAGCCTCTTAGCAACCAAAACTAGAGGCCGTAATGGCCTTCACTCAGGCTTTTCGAGTGGCAAATGGATGTCGTGGATGATTTCCTAATTAATATATAAAATTATACGTGTATTTTGTGACTCAAACTCAATTCGTTAAAGCATTGGGCTGCCTGTGTGAGTGTGTGCCAGACACGACAGGACCGTGGGAACACAGACAATCTTAGTTTTCTGCTTTTCTGTGACAGACTTTTTAGCTTTCACTGGTATCCTACTGGGCTCGAAATCACAACGTCTTGATGGCACATGGCATTCACGGTTGTCGTTAAAATACGCAAATTTAGCATAACGAGATATGAATTCCTTTCTATATTTTATTTTCACTAAGGCATCACGTTGATCATGTACAGATAACTGCGTTGCCTTCTCAAATACCTCGCATTTTTCAAGTACATGATGGCGACATTTGTGTTGATAAAACTGATAAACTTACACATTGATGTAGAACACGCGAAGGTACAAGATTACACATAAAACTAACACACTACACAGACTTGATACAGCTGATAATTCACAATCTAAAGAATACAAAAGAAATGAAATACTGGTGACAATAGCCATAAAAGTAAAAACGTTTCTTGCATCTTCGCTTCCATGCCGCGTGGGTTCTTCATCACCCAACGTGGACGCTTTCCTGTTGCTGTTGTTACTACTGTTCGTCTTTGTACCTCTAATCTCATCATCAACGGGTATCTTGTATTCGCCAGCACCTAAACTGTTCGTCTCAAAGTTTCCACTCAAGTTCGTCAAGGAACATTTGTCATCGGTAGTCAAAGCCTTTGTGCACTTGTTGTACTCATTGTTAGCTCATTCAGCTCATTTGATCTCATAATATTTTTCACATTTGCTTCGAGTTCGCGCAACGAACCGTTTCGAAATGTACGCTCACCATCATCATTTAGTAGTGTGGATCTACCGCGAACGGCGTGTGCGTTTGTAAGTGGTTTGAGCTTATCATTGGATACGACACCGTTTGCCACAGCTGTAGACACGTCAACTTTTTCCTTAGAAAAAATCCGGGCGTCGAGGAATCCACGGTTGCTTTGTGCCTTGCTTTTCAACAGACAAGACCAGCGTAAACAAAACGTAAACAGGTTTTTACCGGGTTTTACAGGTTCATCGTTAGCGCCTGCGCAAATACGCCGGAAATGAGGTTTGTGGAGAACAACGAAAAAAAAGAACGGACGACAGATTTAGACTCGGGCCTTCCACAGGAAGCCCGAGTAAAAAGAAAAACGGACGACAGATTTAGACTCGGGTCTTCCACAGGAAGCCCGAGTAAAAATAGCTTGGCATCCAGCTGAGATTGGGGACTTTTATAGTCCTCTATCTCAGCTGGATACCCAGTGACGCGCAACATTCTTATTCCTTCAATCTATCATCGTATGTCGTTTCTTATCTGATAAAGGAGTCGTCTTTCTGACAATCGTGTCATCACAATTATGCGGTGGCTCATAAGGGACACATCGATTTTTTCCATCGCTACTTACTAACTTGCGATCGCAACTTAATAACTTGCGATCGCAACTTAATATCTTGCGATCGCAACATAATAACTTTCGATCGCAACTTACTAACTTGCGATCGCAGCTTACTATCTTGCGATCGCAAGGTTAATCACAAGTCATGCGTTTTGGACATGCGTGTTGACTCAAGATCAGTGGACAAAGATGGTTGGTAACCGTGAGCGTTTCTTTCTGACCACTTTCTTCGTTTTGCTGAAAGTTTCAGATGGCTGGGCTCATCCAAATTATCCGGCCAACTGTAAAGAATATAAATGGAAACCACGAACGAAATGATTTGATCGAACAGTATTTTCACCTCGGTCTTAACTACTCCGAGATTATGTCTTTTTTTCTGTTACGTCGCGGCGTTCGCTTAAGTCTGCGTCAGCTAAAAAGGATTCTTAGATCTCGAGGGCTTCGACGAAGAAAGATTCAGTCTAGGATTGATAGGGTTGTAAGTACAGTAGAGCAAGAGTTGCAGAGTAGTGGAAGTTATATTATAACTTCTTCGTCTGACTCGACGGTTTGTAGACTAAATTTGGATCAACCAACACGCTTTATCTGTCTCATCAGACAGATAGAACGTAGTGTTCCATCGTGGAACAAACATCGATTAAAATTTGCATGAAAATATTTGCCGTTCTGAACTTGGTTCCACGAATTAAGGTGGACGCTTTACCTGACTGTTGAGCTTTACCTATTTGAGTTGACCGAAATTTTTAAATTTAGTTCATCTCATTTGAAGTTCGACCTTTAACCCGGGCCTAAGAGCAGGAAAATTGCTTTCGGACAGTTTCTGATAGCGCCACGTACGTTCAGGAGATGCGAGACGACGCGACCACCTATTGCATTTGTTCAGGTATGTTGCAGTTGTAGGAATCGCCCGTGAAATCTCATGATACCGATGATTTAATTCTCATGTAAATTCTACAGTGGTATTTGAGTTAGTCGTTATATTATATTCGCTTTTGCACCACAATTTTGTCGGAACCTAATTGCACATTTTGGCGGGAAATATGAAGCCGCGAAATACACGCGCACTCGCCATCGATCCAGAAAAAATGGAAATGCACTGGCGTGGGTGAGGCCACGGGAGGATGGCTGTCTTTACAACAAGCATGGATACCTATAGCTTTTGAATAACCAAACAATTTAGGTATTCAGTATTTGCTGTGTCAGGAAAACCGCAAACTTTGAAAAATTCATAAAAATTTTCCTGGTATGATTTTATGCCTGAGTGCTTCTGGGATACATAACATGAACAGATTTTTTCAATTGCACATGGTAAGCCAGGCAAATGTTGTGTATCCTTTCTGGTTCATCCAGGTTGATATCCTGGCATTATTTTTTTTTTGTATTTTATTAATTTTTATAGATTAGAAATTACATACAGTTCTTCGTAAACTAACATAATTCACATAAACACACAGACACAGTACATCATATAACTACATAATCACCCCATAGTTCCTCTTAACTCTTTTCTGCTTCTAAATATAATACTAGTACAGCGCAGCAACAACATGAGATACCATATCCATCTAATTGTTTTTGTACTTGCCCCATTTCATATTAAGGTCTTTAAGTTTATTGATTTGATTTTGCAATCATTGTCTCAAGTTGGTGGATCATTTTAATTTTGAAGTTAAATACTTTAATTGAGGGAAGAGATTTATTCTGTCGACAAGAATATAAATAATGCTTAGCAATTATTAAAGTATGATTAATAAATAACTCGTCCTCGCACCTAAGAATACCAAACATTATATCTTTATCAGATAGGTGTTGTATCTTTACTCCATGAATATTAAACCATTTTATAACCTCAGCCCAGAAATCCTTAGTGTAACGACAACAAATAAAAAAATGCTCCAAGGATTCGTTCATTTTACCACAAAAGGAACACGCCGGAGATGGAATAATACCAATTTTGTTTAGAAAGGAATTTGTGACAACACACCTGTTAAGTAATTTATATTGAAATTCACGCGATTTTGTGTCCAAGGAAAAACGAAATGGCAAGCTGTAAATCTCTTTCCATTCTAAAATATCATTAACAAACTGGTTATTAAAATTCAGTTGGGCAGTCGGTGGAGTGATGACTCTGTTTCGAAGTTCTTTATATACGGTCTTTGAAACGATTGTTTCTATTAAAACATTTTTCCCATTAAAACGTAATTTAATCTCATTGTGCAAATTGAAAGGTTCGTCAGGTGTAGAAGCAAACGTGCTTAATGATTCACGCCATTCAACTGGTAAGGCATCGATTACAGAAATAAGTCTAAATATACAGGGGCACAAAACGAATCTGTTCCTCACTTTAGCTGTTCCCCCGAGGTATTGTGCTGGCTGGCAAAAGATCAGTTATTTCCCGGGGTTGGTTATGAATATTCTTTCTGATGATGGTTTCGTTTGTGAGGAAATTTTTTGTCTCCGTCTCCCCCCCCCCCCCCACTGAAGGCTTGATTTGAGGCCTTTTGCCACGCGCATTTGGCTTACGACATATGAAATTGTCTTTTTTGTTGTTGTGCAGGGTGCTCAATTTGCACCTGGCTGGGAAACCAACCAATTTTAACTAGCTGGCTGGGAAATATCTTGTGTGTCTTGCTGGCAAAAAGGAACAGATATTTTTTTCCCAGCAATATTAAAAAAGACCTGAAAATGCCTGAATAACATTTAGTTTTATTAACTGGGGTACAATAATACATTTTTCAACAAATTGGTCGTTTTGTGCCCCTGAATATATCTAGTGGCGAGATATTTAATTCTCTCAACTTGTTATTACTTTTTACAATAAGTTCATTATTGTCGGAGATCAAATCCCCCATTCTAAGAATTCCTTTTTCTGCGAGATTTCTAAAGTACACAGATTTGCCACCAATACAAATAAATTTATTATTCCACACAATAGCTTTTAAAAGATCTTGTCTATTTTGGTCCTGTAGACTTGTATGGTTCGCTGCGGAACATTTTGCGAAACTTTTTAAACATTCTTCGTAAAATACTGGAAGCTTTACAGGCAATTTCTTCAAATCAAACTGAAATCGCAGCATAAAATACGTTTGCCCCCTACAGGTTCAAGATAATGCAGGAGAATTTTTTCCAGTTGCTCGGTTGATCGCTTGCCAATTTTTTGCAACAAAGGATTCTCTGAGTCTCAATTATGGAATCTAAATGTGGGGCTTTAAGTCCCCCATCTTCAATGTCACTAATAAGAGCAGAGCGTTTGACTTTGTCCTTTCCCTTCCAGATAAAATCAAAGATAATTTTGTTCACATCTTTCACAAATTCTCTATTTACTGATATCAAACTCGCGCGATATAGGAAAATAGGAATGATAAAGGTTTTGACAATTTGAATTCTTCCAATAATAGTCAAATCCCTCCACCTCCAAATTCGTAGTTTTTGTTGAATGGAACTAATTAATTCATCGACATTTAATTTTTGTTTCGCCCAAAGGTCATAGGTGAAATGCACTCCCAAAATTTTAACAGCTTTTGTAATTTTTAAGTTGCCTAAAACGGCGTTGCATTGTTGTAGAGTATAAGCGCAATTACCTAATAGCATTACTTCTGATTTATCGTGGTTGATCTTCAGGTCTGAACAACTTCCATAATCTTCTAGAAGCTTAAGAAAGTTCAAAAGCGAAACGTTGTCTTTCAAGAAACCAGTTAGGTCATCTGCAAAAAGGCTTAATCTGATCTCTTCATTGTCTACCTTAATACCAGTAATATCTTTACTATTTCGTATACTAATACAAAGAATTTCTAGCACTATGATGAACAAGTAAGCAGAGAGGGGGTCTCCTTGTCTCACACCCCTTTCAACTGCAAAGGACTGAGTAGAAAAACCATTGTTTACGACACAGCTTGAAATATTGTTGTAAAATGTGTGAATCCATTGCAAAAATGATGGACCAAAACCAAAAGAGGTTAGAGTACGAAACAGAAAGTCTCTACTGACAGTATCAAAAGCTTTTTTGAAATCTACACAAATCATTCTCCCCTCAAGATTATACCTTTCCGAAAAATCCATGACATCTTCTATCGTTCTGACTGCATTAAAAATAGTTCTGCCCTTAACATATGCACATTGATTGTAATGTATGATATTTGGTAACACCTTCTCTAATCTTTTAGCAATAGCTTTTGACCCTGTTTTTACCTCCACATTGATAAGTGAGATTGGTCTCCAGTTCGACAAATCCCGTTTGTCTTTGTCCCTTTTCTCAATTGAGGTAATAATGGCTTCCTTCTGGGAATTTGATAACTCGCCATGATCATAAGAATAGTTTAAACTGTCTACCATCAGATTTCCTAAAGTATGCCAAAAAGCTTTATAGAATTCAGCTGTTAATCCATCATTACCTGGTGACTTGTTGCTTTCAAATAGCAGAAGACTCTTGTAACACTCGTCAACTTTTAATTGTCCATCACAGATACGAGCCTCATTATCAGTGAGTTTCGGTATTTCAGAATTATTCAAAAAAGAGTTTAGCATTTCCTGTGATGGTCTGAGAGAATCACGTTTACAAAGATTGGAATAAAAATTTTGAATCTCCTGTAGAATTTTTTTAGGATCTGTGATTAGCACACCTTCATTGTTAAAAACTTTGCGAATAGAGCTTTTAGCTTTCTTGTGCGTTTCCAGGTTTAGAAAATACTTATTGCTTTTTTCACCTTTCTCGTACCAAGTGGCTTTTGATCGAATAATGGCTCCTTTTGCTATCTGTTCATAAATATAATCATATTCCATTTTCAACATTTCAAGCTCCTCCTGGTTCTCAAAAGTAGGTGACTCGTTGCACTTTTCCTCGCAAATCTTTAGAGAGGTCTCAAGATCGGAAATCTTTTTCCTTTTTTTGAGCGCTCTTTCTTTACTATACTTTATTGAAACTTGTCTAATCCTGTACTTGATTAAATCCCACAACAGTCTTTTATCTGCAACTTCGTCGAATTCCTTTAACCACATAGGCACGCTTTCATTTATCAATGCGACAAAATCGTCATCATCGATAAGACTAGCATTAAATTTCCAAAAAGAGGGACCATATCCCGTTTTGTCTAAACTATTGAAATGAAGAAAAATTGCCGAGTGGTCAGAGTTGATCGAAGGAATAATGTCAGATTTCTCAATATCATCCTGGGAAGCATCGTTAATTAGCCAATAGTCAAGTCTTCTCTGAATAAAAGGATTTTTTTGCCTCCACGTAAAACGTTTAGATTTCGGATTTCGAATTCGCCAAATGTCTACTAAGTCGAAATCGAGACATAAGTCTTGTATTTGCTTGACAGAGTCCTTTCTAAAAGGTTTTCAGCCGGAGCAATCAAGGTCAGAGTCCAGTGTGACATTGAAGTCTCCCCCTACGATTATCCTATGCTCTTTGTTAACAACAAAACCTTCAATGTTTTTATTCATATCTTCAAAAAAGCGACGTTGGTCTTGAACCTTGTTGGGAGCATAAATGTTAACAAACAAGAACAACGAGCCTTGTACCTCAGCTTCCATTATAATTGAGCGGCCTTCAGTATCCAAATTAACGGATTTTAGGCTAAAATCAAGGTCACTTCTCACCAAAATCATCACCCCACAACTGTGATTAGACCCGTGTGCAAAATGAAGCTTACCTTGCCATTGCGTCTTCCAGATATCTTCCACATCTACAGTGCTGTAAGTTTCTTGAAGGAAAATGATATCGTACTTTCGCTCATCAAGCCAGGTGAAAAGAGCTTTCCTCTTTGTTGCGGAACGAATCCCTCGAACATTAAGAGAAAGCAATTTAAAATTTATATACTCCTTCTGGAATGGGACAATTAAGACTAGTTATATAAACAAGTATCTCGCATTGCAACTGCGCATAAATTAATGTGTGGTAACAACTGAGGTCATCAGAGGTTTCTACACAACAACACAATAAGCAAAAGAAACAACAAATAAAAAACATTACACAACAATGTCTTAAACAAAGAGAATAAATGGCAGCTGAGTAATTAACACCTAGAGCTGCCTCGGAGATTAGAACAATTGCTTGCGTCTAAATGATCTTATGCAATCCTCCCGTTACAAAAATCAACAACAAGATCAAACAACAACAATCTACAGAGGAACAAACTGTCCATCAATAAACAATTTGTCCGGCTCAGGTTTGCTAAAAAATGCTATTTTTCCTTCTTCCCTCGCTTTCTTTAGCCTTGGCCACTGCTTTTTTCTTCTTTCACTAATTTCCTTGGGAAGATCCGAGTAAACCTTTACATCAGTATCGCCCTCCAGCTCACGCACTTTTCTGAAGACCAGCTCACGTTCTGGAAACCTCAAGAAACGAACGATAACAGGCCTGACCTCTCCCATCTTCTTCTTGCCAATTCGATGAGCTCTCTGAAATTCAATACTCTGCATTTTCCAACTCCAGCTCTTCTTTAAAAAAATTACTCATCACTTCAAATGTATTCTCCTCACCAGTCTGACCAGTAGCAGATTCGGGAATTCCAAAGAAACGCAAATTTTCTCTTCTATTATATACCTCTAGGTAAAGCAATTTATCCTCAAGCTCTTTGATTTTATCTTCATTCTCCTTGTCTTTCTTCTTTAGCTCCTCGATTTCTGCGTTTTCAGACTCCATTGCCTTTTCAATATCACTCGTCTTCTCTTCTATTATTCTCGACTTCTCGCTTAGCGTGTTCAGTCCAGTTTGAAGGCTGTTAATCGACTTCTCCAAAACAGAGAAACGCTCAAATATACCTTCGAGCCTTTGTAGTCTAATTTCGACGCTTGCAAGCGTTTGGCAAATCATTTATAGTTGTGAGGCAATCCTTTCTGTCATGTTCAGGTCATGTTCAACGCTTCCAACACTTGGTCGCCCTCGCCTTCGTCGCTTGCTATGTTTACATTTGGGTCTGAACGTGGGCTTTCGCAAATCTTTTTTCCTTCAGGAGAGGAACTATCGCTATCAAAACTTAATCTCCCTTTACGTTTATAGCATTGCGCCATAGGCTAAGCACATGGACATGAATGTTGAAGTTTCGTCGAAGAACAACACGGGAGGATAAAGCGTACGTCTTCACTCCCCCATGGTCGCCCCAGTCTCCATTATTTTATGCCTGAGTGCTTCTGGGATACATAACATGAACAGGTTTTTTTTACAATTGCACATGGTAAGCTAGGCAAATGTTGTGTATCCTTTCTGGTCCATCCAGGTTGATGTCCTGGCATTATTTTATGCCTCAGTGCTTCTGGGATACATAACATGACCAGGTTTTTTTCAATTTCACATTGTAAGCTAGGCAAATGTTGTGTATCCTTTCCCTGAGTTTACCCAGGTTGAAGTCGTGGCATTATAGTTTGCTTATGCCTCTGGAATATGTAACATGAACAGTGCTTTAGAAATGCTCATTAAAATCTAGTCTCCTTCGCAGCCGTTTTTTGGGCTGTCACGCAACGCTCCCCAAAAAACGGCTGCGATGGAGACTAATTAAAATCTGAACTGTTGTATGTCCTGTCTGGTTGAAGTCCTAGGATCCTTGTATGAGGTTGTATGAGTGGCTTCTGGGATAAATAATATGAACTATTTTTTAAATGCACTTGAGGGTCTCGGCAAATATTTTATATTCAGTTGCCTCGTTTGTTGTCTTTTGTGTTGGTATGGTATAGTGCTGTCCAAACTTCCGAACAGTTAATCTTCCCTTCTTCGATTCCGTACGTTTCGGAAAGAAATCCTAAATAATATTTTTACACATTACAACGTGTTGAGATTTTGGCAGACACCAGCACCACGAAACTAGTTGTGTATTTTGTTACATAGCTGTTACATGTACATTTACCCAAAACTCGTGATGGTTATTATTCTTTTACTGGAGGCCTGTTTAGTAAAGGAAAACGTCTAAAAACCCATTCCAGTCGAATAGTATTGGATTTCTCTTAGTAGAGCGCTAGTGATCCTTATAACACTCCGCTCTTTCGGTAAAGCCAGAATGGATGTCACATTTTTTCTTTGTCATGAATCAGTACGTGCGGCACGCTCCGGTTTTCCGTCAATTTCAGCGGGATCTCAGTGTCTTTTTCTGGTTGCGTAGAGCCTCTAGCTCGTTATTGAACATCTCCTGATTGAGATCGCGAATATTCCACTAAATTTGATTAATTAGTGGCTTTACATGAAACGCTTTTTGCAATAATACACAGCCGCTAAAACTGTTTCTTCTACGTGTGTATTATATTAGCCGCTCTAATCTCTGTTTCGTCGAGATGACATTTGATTCATATGGAAAGTGTGTTAAGCCGCTCCTGCAGTGAAACCGCAAATTGACTACGTTGACAGCTCCAATGCAGAACCAAGACGTAACTCCAAAGGAGGACGTTTCCCCGGCGTGCTTTGCGCGCCTAGTCAAAGTATATTATCACATCGTTTTGTCACGTGACCTGAACATTCTCACATATTCGAGTGGAGAGATCTTCCACGCGATGGAGATCGTCGATGGAAGTTGCGCTCTTTTTCTACCTCCGACTTACTTTTTATCCATTGCATCGACTCCAGCGTGAAATTTGAGTATTCCTTTAGTGGAGTAGCTTCACTAAACCTGATAACCGTGCTCGGACACGTAAGTTTCCCATCCGATCTTCGCTCAAGACGGCTAGGTAAAATGGGATTGGAAGGCCTACACGACTACTGTTCGCGTGTTCGCCGCTTCTATCACGGTTCTATTGACCGATTTAGCTTCTTGCTTGTTTTAAGTGGGGCAACATGGTGTTTTAGAGGATAACATGATGATGATAGTGATTGAAACAGCCATGCGCTTAAATGTCGCATGTTACGTATTTTGATACCAAAGGTCATTTCCGCCTGGGTTCAAATTCTACGTTTGTCGCCTGTTTGTTTTGACCCTTGTTGTCACTGTTTAGCGACTATGGTCCCTTATAAGCCATCTGAAGCATTTTGTCTAGCTTTGGTTTGGCTCGTTTCAGTGCGTTCAGTGACAGTACAGCATCTCTCTCACGGTTGTTATCACGCAAGGATAGGAATTTAACCCGCGTAATATAATCTTTATCCTGCAGTGTTTGTACATTACCGGGCCCAGTTATTTGGTTTTGTAGCAACGGACGTTGTGTTTCTTTTGCGTCTATTCGTCTCTTTACCCTTTCTTTAGTATTGTAGCTTCTTAGAGAGCTATGCAACACGTGAAATTGAGCGCTACAATACGCTCTAATTACGGCTGTGTCTTTGTCATCGTTTCCCTCCACTCTGTAACTGCGGTTATAGTATTTTCCTCCTTTTGTTTATGCCAGTGGTTAAGCAACAGTGTAGTGAAAATACATGTGGTTTTTGAATAGCGGCATCCCCGATCTGGGAATAATTTCCTTCACAAACTCACAGACTCACAGAAATCTAGATTGAAATCATGCCGCGAGTAAACAAAAGGCGCCTACTTTAAGCACAAATTCGAATAGCCGTATCTCTCTTTAACCTGGAGACCTTAGGAGACATAAGCGTTGCTAAACTTAGCATAAAGGCAAGTTTTGTCGCAAGGTCTTGAGGTAAATCGGATCAATGGGCAGAAACGTCAGCCGACCAGTCGCTCTAAATTCACAATGAAAGAGCTAATGACCCATGTAATATATGTTCGTGAAATGATTACAGGTCATCTTTCTGACCAAAATACCTCTTTTCCAGCCAAAATAACGATCAAACGTTAAATTAATCCAAACTTCAAAAGGTATTTTAGAAACGGATCTTGGAGCCGAGATTCTCACCCGAGAAAATAGGCCAAAAATGGCGGGAAGGCAGCTTCCCGGTCGCCATTTTACTAACAAACACTCAAAACACACCAAGCTCACAAGGCACGCCGGTGAAACGTCCTCCTTTCGTAACTCTCTAGCAACCAGACTTGTAAGATTTTTAAACTTCCGGTTATCTCTGGTTCGTGATGGAAGCAAAAACAATCGCTTGCTCTGCATGCACGTTCATGCACTTCATAAATTTTTTGTACATTTCTTTGCTGTCCTCTCCAAAACAACAACCTCAATGGAATGACCAAATTCAAGGTTTTCTCGAAGAACATGAGGGCATAACCGTAAAGTTTTCCTGGTTTCTCAGTTAAAGTTGGGATAAGTTTTGGCGCTACTCATTAGTTCCTACATAAATAGGCCGCTCCCACGTACAAGCTGAATACCACGTGAAACTTATATTTTGCAACGATGTGTTTCTTGTCGTTGCCATCATTTTTGCTAAATCTCCCTCGTAAAGCTAAGTGAACAAACAGTTTTCCCAATTTTAATATTTCTACAAAATTCTAACATAAAAAAGCAAATGAAATCGAACACATCAAACAGCAAAATGAACAAACCTGCTCGTCTTGTTTACTTTGATTGCTCTGCCGCCTGACAAATTAAAGTTGATGAGAGCTTTCATTTCATCCCGTCGCTCTAGGACGACCTTACAAAAGCTCATCTCACTTCCAACGCGTCCAATCCCCAACACACCGTTTCCTCTCATCTTCGACCATCTCGCAAGACAGACCAAACGGACATATCCTCGTTCCCAGAGGCCGCGATTCTTTTGGTCAGCACCAAGAATAACGACCTCTAAACCTCTGACCCGTTCCGAAATATGCGCAGTCTCAGGAAAGGTGCACTATTGTTTCAAACTTCTGAGTTTGCGTAGAAGAGTCGGAAGTCCGTGATTCACTGACTTCCTGATGTGGAACCAGCCAGAGGTCGTTGTTCTTGGTGCTAACCGAAAGAATCGCAGCCTCTGGGGACGAGAATGAGACGGACGGAGCCTGTTCAAAATAACGAACGTTTTATGATTGAACACTTGCAGAAAATTGGTCGCAACACCCCTTTTAGCTTAAATTGTATTTCATGTAAACTTAACTTTTTTTCTGACGTGTAAGGTGTCAATAAAAGTCGTCGTTGTTGTTGTTGTTACAAAATGACACCCACTGTGCCGTTACCATGGCAACAGTTCGGCTTCCCAGTCTATTTCATCCGAGATTCACTTTTCCAGTTTTTGTGTTAATCAAGCATCGTTCACTTACGATGAGCAAGTTAGTAGATGTAAGGTAATATGGGCATCACGTGTGTTGCAAGTAAGACCATCTGTCACTCCTCATCTGGTCAAAAATGGAGATATTTGGTTCTTGGCAAACAAGGTCTTGAACCTAAACTGTTGCCATGGCAACATCATACCTGATCATATCTCACCTGATATACATTACTGGTGCCAAGTTTGAATGGCATCAGTCAAATATCTCCAGAAATATTCTAATTTTGTGATTTAAATTCTTACTTAAACCATTTATGACGTCACCAATTTTTAAGCAAAAACTTGAATATCTTGGGAATGAAAGAAGATCTTTCAAAAAAGAATGTGCCATTCTTATTCATTTTTGAGGGCCTTTCGAATAAGCAAACATTTTTTTTTCATAGGCTCTTTAAGGCATCATGTTAGCAAGGAACTGTTAAAATAGGTGAAATACCTGTTTACGCCACAGTCACGAGCTAAACTTTAACTAAAGGTGGATTTCCACCGTCGCGTAATTAAAGGTGGCGCTTAAAAGAAAACGTTGAGTCTCCCTCAACTCTTACGTTTACGCGCGACCTTTCATACATTGCCTCTATATGCATTTTCATGCAACAGAAGAAATTCACCCTGTCACGGTCCACTGTCACGTATACCTCATTTCTTTCGCCACACTCCTACATGTCTCCTTTTTCCTTTCTTGTGCGCCTTTCTTTAGCCACTTACGCTTTGCTGGTTGCTTGTTTTATTTTTTTCCCACGACGAAGGATATTACAACAACCGATGACTTTTCTGAAATGATTTATTCTTAAGTCACCCAATAGTTTAAGCTGAAACCCCTTAGCTGTAGCGGTTGCTTAAATTCTTGTAGCTGCATCTTAATTTTTATTTTCTTCTCGAAAGTAAGTCCTGAAAAGGCGAAGCATTGAGGTGCAGACTCCCGGTATATAATGATCTATACTTGTTGGATTCAATTGTGAGTACGTAAGGCAACGACTAATTGTGCTGTCGCCTAGTTTACTGTACCATTTAACTCTACACTCTTAACTAGAGAAGTTGGAAATCACTTCCTACTTATACTTAGGTTAATGCTTATATATCTTAACAACCAGCTTTTACCCTGTTACCAAAGCAAAGCAAAATGGTATGTGAAAAGTCCGGAAAGACGAGAACGCTCTCTTCGTAAGATTGAACATTGACGTCCGATTTTAGACAACCATCAGGGACACGATAAGGCTGTCGGTTGTGCTCGACGCTCGGCCCGTGACAACAATCCGCAGGTCGTCTCGATTACCTGGTTCAGCGCTACCTGGAGCTTCGAAGGAGACAGAGAAGAAATTCTGGCGACCTCGACGTACAGTGATGGAGGAGCGGCGAAGATGGGAAACCAGGAAACGATTCTTGATCTTGATGTCAAAAATGTCAGTTGGTCCATTGTTGTAGATCACAAACATCACATAACCACTTCCACCAACTGGTACTGTAAACTCGTTTCTGGCGTACATGACTGTTATGAGTATGTGACTTGGGTGCACAATGTTACGTGAGTTGCGTTCAAAGTCGAATCCCTGCTTTGTCCTTCCTCTCAGCTTCAACCTGAAGGGTGTCGTGGGAGGATCAAACGAGGCTAAACAGCGAGAACCTTTTATATTGATAGGAGTTAAGGGAGTTGTTACGAGACGCCTTCCATCCTGGCTCATTAAATCAAGGTTTAGTGTTGTTTTGTTGACCTTATTTGTTCTGCCTATAGTTATGGTGACCCAAGCTTTCTGTCCTGTAGTATAAAGAAAAAAGAACATGACAATTAAATGTTCAATACATCTGGACGGTCTGATTTCAATTAAGAATTAATCATTTTGATGAAACTTTTATAGATATTACTCGATGTTGTCCACAGACGCTGAAATGACCAAAAAATGTTCATTTAAGGGGTCATGGTCACGGCAACGAGCTAGCTTAATAGTGTACGTGAAGCTACGAACTCATACCCCACCTTTAGCCTGAGGAGAAAACTAACAAACAAAGAAGCAAAAAACAAGGTAACGATAGCTTGCGCTTCTATGTGTTAACGGGAGATCATAGTGGAGGCAGGATGGCCCGGGTGGTTAGCTTTAGGGCGCTGGATTTCAATGCGGTGACCCAGGTTCAAATCTCACTCTAGTCACTAGCTGGTGTTGTTCTGGGTTAGTGCCTGATTCAACTCCTCGGTCATTCATGGAAATAGCCAACTGGTCTGCCTTCCGCCAGTTGGGATTCTTGACTCTTTTATTTTCATTTGTATTATTTGTTTCATTAGCCTTGAAAAGCCCCTCTAGGGGAGTGGTCAAGTACGTATTTATTTATTCATTTGTTTCGAATCGAAATTGTAAGACACTTACCAAGAAGGGGGTGTGATACGGGTATTGGTATCTTGTTTCTTCCTTGAGTAGGAATCATCACAAAGTAGTGCTCGAAGTCGATGTTGGTTTTGCTTGAGCCTTTGACCTGATAGGAGTGATTACCAGCTCTTTCAATTTCCAGCGTCCAAGTGCCTAGTGGGTGCGGGTTGATAATCTTGTAAATTGCCCCGTTGGACAGATTAACTTTGTATGTAATTGTGTGCCCTCTGGGATCCTTCAAAGTGATCAATGGATTCATTCGCTCCGTTGTCACTGAAACTATGAACGTCTCTGTCGAATCATCAACAACAATTCTGTAGGATGACTTGCTGACGCTACGCTTCCTTCTCTCACCGACGCCTTCCCATTCTCCGATTGCCAGGCATGTTGCCCCTGGAACGCGGACGACCGTATTAGTGAATTCCTTAAGTTTCATCAGCTCATTGCTGCTGGGAAGTTTGAACATGTGACCACAAGTGTCTCTGGCCAACCTCTCAAATGGTTCAAACGAAGCTGAGGACCCACACAGACCGGTAGTGAAAAAGTTTATATCATTCCGTGCATCCCAGCAACGTCGATCAAATCCGACACGTTTTCACTTGTACCATCTTTCGCTGCCAGGCGTCAGTAAAAACGAAAACTGGTGAGCCACTTTGTGGACTTCCAATATTAAGGGCGTCGAAAATGCCTTTTAATGTCAGCTCGGGACAATCACCACCGCCATCGGCATGAAGGTTTTCAATAGCACTAATAAACTGTTCCTGAAATCCACTCTCTTTGTAAGTAACTGGTCCAGTTCCTTTAAAGAAGCAATGACTCATGGTAAGGTATAGATGGAGAAGAGAATCGGCCTTCAGTAAACGTTTAACCACTGCATGCAATGCGCAGAAAAAGACCCTAAATGAAGAAGGCATCCTTCGTCTTGAACTGGATTATTTTTGCCCTTTTCCCTTCCATTATATTCTTAAAAAACGATCCGTTTTTTATGAGCTTTTTTCGGTTACAATAGACCATTTTCGATATATCAAAGTTCAACTTCACCACCAAATAAACATGGCTTCGAGGCTTCGGGAAATTAATAAGGATTTGTATGAGTATTTTTCCCCAGAGCCTCGAGGTGATGCCTTTAGTGAAAGAGGGAATTTTAATATATTGAAATTGGGCTATGAGGTCCAGTTTACACTAACCTGGATCATTAAAGGGCGACAAAATATAGTCCACGTCTCCAGTTCTGGGATGAAGAGCAATAGATTTTGCTATTTCTTTAGCTGCTTGGATTTCATCTCCCATGCTCGCAGTGTCATCAATGGCAAACACCAGAGTAACGTCGTCATTCACACCCAGTAAATCATTAAAGGCAGTTGGACCGAGCTTATCCTCAACAGACTTCATAAACGACTGTACAGGGATCTCATAAGTGGCGGTTCTCCTCTTCCGTCCACTCCGGTTCGCAAGCTGTTTGGACGTGTATCGACCACGCCCAAGAGCCTGGCGGGCGAACATATAATTGCGCGTCTGAATCGCCAATTCGATGCTTTCTTTTATCTTTCTCAGACGGAACGCGCTAGGATGATAACGAGAACCAGCAGCCTGAGCTTCATACATGGCTCTTTCAATATCAGCGAGGACCCCAAAAAACTTGTTGGATGCAGCCTTTCACTGCCGGGGAGGGTGAGTTGTTCTTGATGCAGCCACTGGAGTTCGATGTCGAGGACGAGCAGTTGTCCTCCGTTTAAAGGATCCTCTCTTCGCTAGTTTGAAATATTAGAAAGAAAGAATGTTCATGAAAGCAGAAGCAAAAACTGAAGTAATTTCACTCTGAGGCTCATTTAATTAGCATTTTCTGTGTTTGAAGTGTTTTAACGCTTCACAAATTGTTACTCGACAATTAATTATACCAGGGCAGCGTCTGAGGATGAGGACACACACTCTATTCTTCTCAGACTCTTCTCATATCACGGTTAACGTTCTGGTTCACGATTGTTTAGAGTATAAATTAAGGAAGAAAAAGTTTCGTAACTTGCTAGCTTCCTTACCTGTACCTATCGTAAGGTTGAGACCAACTGATAACGAAAATCAAGAGGCGGAGGGAAACTGCCTTTACATTTCCCACCTCCTCCTGCTGAACAGAAAAACAAAAGAACAACGATGAAAAACAGTGAGGGATGAGTGAGTGAGTGAGTGAGTGAGTGGCTGGGTGAGTGAGTGAGTGAGTGAGTGAGTGGGTGGGTGGGTGGGTGAGTGAGTGAGTGAGTGAGTGAGTGAGTGAGTGAGTGAGTGAGTGAGTGAGTGAGTGAGTGGGTAGGTGAGTGAGTGGCTGGGTGAGTGAGTGAGTGAGTGGGCGGGTGAGTGCGTGAGTGAGTGAGTGAGTGGGTGAGTGAGTGAGTGAGTGAGTGGGTGAGTGAGTGAGTGAGTGAGTGAGTGAGTGAGTGAGTGAGTGAGTAAGTGAGTGAGTGGGTGGGTGGGTGAGTAGGTGGGAAGGCACCCAACATTGTGTAGTCTCCTAACCAAACTCTCTCCCAGAGTTGTTGGGCAGTGTTGCCGGTAACACAGTGCTCAAACGGTCCTAAGAAGTGCGAATACTGTTGGTAAGTTTGTGAAAATTTGGGGACAAAAATCTCCTTGTCCGCCATCTTGAATGGCCAGCAACATGTGGGCAAATCAACATTCAGTTTGCAGATGCTATTCAAGCACACGCTCAGCTCGTGAAACGCAACGTTGTTGGATCACGGCCTCGACGATCATAGTAGGGACCTTAAGCAACGACGACGACGACGACGGCAACGAGAACGTCATTTCAAGATATAACTTCTCGTTTTTGTAACTCTTTCGCGATTATTCCAATTTGTTTAACGTGAAAAATGCGGGCGAGCTGTCCAGGGCCTAAATTACTGACAACGGTGTTAAGGCAAAGAAAACGAAAGAAAAATTTGCCGTCATGCGCTCACGTTCTCGAGAAAACCTTACATTTGGTCATTTCACGTTGTTGTTTTGCAGAGGACGACACAGAAATGTACCAAAATGTAAAACGCACGTGCAGAGTATTGTTTTGGCTCATTAATCCCATTGTTTTGTGGCGTGTCTCGTTGCTGTCGTCGTCGTCGTCGTTGCTTGAGCTCCCTAATAACAACAACGACACGCAACAATTGCCGACCGCCTTCAACAGCACGCGGTAAATTGAGCTAAACAGCCAAACATGTTGCAAGTGATATATAACGGTCTTGAGTACAGGAGCACACAGACTTTAAACTTAAGTTGAAATAAACTTACCGTTTCTCCGCGACGTTGTGCGCTTTCTTGCAATTGTAGGCCGTGGTGTTAGCGGAGTGCTAGATCGACCGCGCAAAGAGTAGGACATCAAATCATTCCTGGTTTCATCGAGTATGGAAGTGTAGAAATTTGGGATCGCAAAAGAGTTTGCCAGAGTTGAGACGAGCGCTAGACAAAAAATTGCGTTACTGTTAACGAAAAAGTTCATGGAATTGCCTCCCATACTTTGTTCAACTCGGAGCATCTACAAGCCGCCACGCAGTACATTCGCCATCACTAGAGGTCACCGTTGGTTGGGACCCATTGAGCATCGTTGGCATATAAACATCAGCTTGAGCGGGTGTTGGATTCCAAGACACATTTTTCAAAGTAACCTAAAGAGAAGAAATCACATACCTTAAAAAAGGTATCTGGGGCGAAATAAATAATCCTGCAGATTAATTAGATAGAAAAAAAAAAGAAGAAGAAGAAGACTAACCTGGAAAACATGTATTCATTTCGCGCTAATTCGTCGTGTTCCTCTATAACAGCATTGAAACAAACCCATCCCTGAATATCTGACCTTTCATTTATCATCTTTTTTTTTATCCCATTTATAAGTTCGTAGAACAGTATTTGCTTTGGAACCAATTTATTTGTTCTCGAACTCGGGATTTTTTGTAACTCATTTGTCTGCTTTTGGAATTTTTAACATGTATCTCTTACAAACTCCATGCTTCCAAATATTTCAGGATATTCAAAATTGTTTTCGTTTCTGGTTAATTTGTTTTGTGGACTCTCTACGTGGAAACAAGAGAATAAGCATAGCTAAGCATTGACGCCGGAAGGGTACAAGCCGAAGGAAAACGTTTTGGTTATTCGTCTTCGTCCTCAATTAATATGCCTTTGCTTATGCTTATGCTAATGATTAGGATTTAGAGGACAACTGAGACATCTCAGAGGTCTTGATAGTTTGGAATTTTTGTAAGAATGTATTCAAACCTGGTACTGTTTGGTTATGGAGGGTGTCACTGGCTACCTTACAAGAAAATCTTTACATAATCACAGAACCAAGGTTTGTGAGCCCGCGAGAATTCTCACCCTCCAGCAAACCATTGTATCAACGACCTGGTTCTGGACATTGCTGTCTAAGGTCTTTTCTGCCTTCAACAGCAAGGCACGTTGGTGAAAGGCACCCAGGCTCTGTCTCCTCTGCCTCCCTTGTCGACAAGGGAGGCAGGGGAGAGAGAGCCTGGGAACGAGGTTGCATTTATCTGAGCGACAGTAGTGACGTCATGAGTCCGCTTCTTTGTAACCAAGGCCGCGGTTGTTTTATAAAAATGCTTAGGTTCGCTTATCAGTTATGAAAGTCATTTTAATCAGCCTTTGATAAAGAGACAGAACACCAAGTAGGCTTCTCCACCGTGGCGCATGTGGTGTGTTTAGGCATCGTACACATGCATGGAACTCGTATTCAAGATTTACTTTACAATTCGGGATTGCTTTTCATTTCTTTAAAACATCGAAAGTCAGTATGGGAATGGAAGAATTTCGCCTCAATCCTGAAGGCTCTGCATGCATTTGTGTAAAACGCTAGACAGCCCGGACTGATTAAAGGCGTCCGCTAAAACAGCAGTTAAATTGCCAGACGTCTATAAAATCAATGTGTCGGTTGGGTTACATTACTGTTTGAACGGGATTTTTTACGGGTAGAGCCGGGTCTTTTTCATTTTTCTCTCCGCATGCTCTAAGCCAGTAAAGGTTTTTTTACACAAATGGATGCTTCTGTGAAAGACAAGCAAACAAGTGTTTATAAATTTCAAACTATTAAAAGAAGAGTGTTTTTATTCTCTCCGGGAACGGAAAGCTATGGAGCAACCATTTCATTCCATACTGACATATTTCGCAACTTAGAACACTCCAACCAATTAAAAGACTGTTACTGGAGCCTAGAAAGGATAAAAGTTTCCTTACAGTTGCTTACTCACCCAGAGTTTATAATATTTCATTAAGAAAATATTTTATTCATGCGATTAAGAGAATGGGTTCAAGTTTACGGTCAGATAGTTGCAAACAAGAGCTAATTTGAGAAACATTTACAGTCTGAATTCTTTCGCTATCTTGATCAACCAATTCTCAAAAATCTGTGTATCCATTCAAGTCTTTTTCCAGTGATTCACTTCAGTTAATTACTTTTAAGAGTAAGTTTGCAATTTATTGAATCACTTGAACTTGTTTTAGTGGCCTTTGTGCTTGATTTCAGTACCTGATTTCATTATTTCTTTTAATTAAATCTTTTTGACCTTTTAAGGGCATGATTAGCAAAATAAAAAGAAACTCCACTCGAACGAGCATCTTTCAACTCAAAACAATTATTTCCTCGGGGTCCTCACTCTCTTGTAAATCGAAAAGTCTTGATCTTCTTTGCTCGTCTCTTTGAGTCCTTCTCGAGGAAGATGTAATACTTGAAGTGTCGTCGCACATTCGGCTAGACTCAGGATTCGACTGTATGACACTAGCAGAATCCTCAGTATGTGATGGAGTGTGACCATTTGAAGCAACCTTTTCCTCGTGCTTACAGCAACAATAGCGAACTTTGGTAAAGTTTACAACTATAACTAATAAATTCTTAAACGCGAACACCGACGTCCCAGTTTTAAATTGATATTGAAGAGCAAGACGAATCGCCAGAAATGGAAAGTTAACAACAATTGCTTGTACAAGAATGTATATGGTGTAAATCTTGACTTGCGTTCCATCTGTTTCGTCTGCGCTCGTCAGTGACTCTCTGACAGGAATAGCGAAGTTAAAAGTCAATACAACAAGGCTGATGATCGCAAACGCACAAATGCAATAGTGTATGTCCTTGGGTAATATTGCATCCTTGCGTGGATCAATGACTGCATCCAAAAGATTTACTATGTCCAATATCTCCACTATAATTGGCCAATTCAGTTTCATATGCAGCCGTGGCTCATATTCCTCGGCGTCCAGAAGCATATATACCAGCGCCGTAGCAGATAAGGGATATTTCACGAATCCGTGATCAAGCCCAGAAGATGCATTGCCAATCTTGGTCATTAGGTTCCCCAGAATCCAACCTGAGTGAATGCAAAGAGGTAAGATGTACAGAAACCACACACCAGCGGCTACTTCTCGTTGCCGACCATTCATTTGTCCTTTTGCCCACAGAAGCATTGCCGGTATATAAGCGACCGTGAATGCTTGAAATGACGACTTGTTCGCGTATAAAACGAGGTACTGATTTAGCACCAGAATCTGACAGAGCAGAACTAAGATAAAGACGCACCTTCCAACCCACTTGAAAAGAAATGGGCGGCTGATTCCCAAATTACAATCATGTTTACACATTGCGCTGTTTGTATAACAGACTGAAAGGTTCAACAAGGTAAACAACGAATCGGTTCCAGGATTCTTTGGGAGTGTAATAACTGGAACGGTCTCGTGCCCGGACTCCCTCAGCAGGCGCGATGTCACGGTGAGAGAGCATGACCACTAAATATGGGGGTGGGGTCGGCACGAAGTGGACAGACGGGTGGGTGGTGGCCGGCGCTAAAGCAAGCCTTTTATGGTGGTAATGTAACACTACAACGTTAATCTTCTCTTCGTAACAAAACAGCTGAATGGTACGAGCTTGACATGTTAAATTAGGGGTTGGGTGAGAGGCCAAAAAAAATGAAGTATTGCTGGTTTTCATGTGACGTCATGGCGGCCATGTTGGTGGTCAAGAATGATAGCCTCTCCGCTGGTAACTAAACTTTAATTTTATGCAAATTATGCGAAATAAATTTGTATTGTATTGACATGGCCGCCTTGTCACGTGGTTGAAAACCAAGAATAATGTGACAGATATATTTAACCAAGAAAATAAATGAAGAGTCATTTACTGCCTGTGTCGTCGTTCCAGTTCCCCGGCCATTCCAAAGTCGACTCGTTCACGTGCAAACAATGACGTCACGAGTTGTTTCCGCTTTTGCATATGGAAAGTTAACTCAAATGGTCCATAACGTCTTGCTTTTCATTGATTTGTAGAAAAATAACGCAAATTATTTTATCTTTCAGTTAGGACGCGCGCTGTGATTGGCCAATTTAGGGGGCCGTACTTCACAGTACGGCCCGCTGAATTTGAAAGTTTCCTTTTCCTCGCGCCTGATTAACCTCAGAGATATAATAAATATCTTACTAACCTTGTTTTCTCGGTCTGTACTGTAAGTTACGGATCCTCATTCTTCCCTGTTGATTTATGGTCCGCGCGCTTCGCGCTTGGGCCATAAGCGAACGGGAAAAAACTCGGTCCAGAACTTACAGTACGGACCGAGAAAACGAGGTTAGTAAGACGTATTTATTCCACTTGAATGTTCTTATGGTATGCTAAACTTCTCCCCAATTGCAATACTTCAGCTTTCGTGAGCAGAGGTTAAATATTCAAAACCATGTGAGTTATCTATTTCAAAAGAAGGATTGCATCCGAGTGTTTGCGTAAGTTTCGACAGTCATTTAAAACGATGCCAATCTTGAATGACCTCTGCACAATGCAATGCATATTCAAACAAATGTGATTTTCATGGAACATTTTCACAACTACAAATCATCTTAGGCGTACTTGGCCTTAATTCCCACGTCTGCCGAAAAAGATGATGAATCTTGTTTGGGTTGTATTGTTAGTGTAAACGGGACTAGGTAGGATAAAAAGGCAAAGAAGTTGCTTTAATAAATTTGACATAAATTATAGATACTGATTATATTGAAAAAAAAAAAGAAAACTTGCAAGTCGCAAGTCATTCCAAGCTCTTAAAAGTATTAAGAGCAAACCTTGTGTTCCATACTGAGAAAACTGGGCAACCATTAGGCATTACTCAATTAATCACCCTGAGAAAAATATTTGCATCTTGCTGTCAAAAATTCCAGCTGAATACTTAAACCATGGGCTCGAAATTGTAGATAAAGTTTGTTTCTTTTGCCATAGAGAGAAAAAAAAAGGAAAAATGTTTTCAAAAATGAACCTTAAAATGTGCATCTCTTATATGGCTTCTTGTGGAACACTGCTGCAGCTGCAAAGGCAAAATGCTAAAAACACATCCAACATCAATTCGCAAACAAGCAAACATGTTGGCGGAAATATTATATTTTAATTTATATTAATTTCTTTCTTCAAACTAACTTTCTCCATTTAAAATGTCTCATAACAGCCCATGTCTTTAAAAGTATTGTTCTTTGGCCGTCAGTTACCTTCTTTCTAGATCTTGGCTGTGAAGTATGTTCAGTTCAATTCTCTATATTATACCAGTACGTCAATTAGGAATTATATGCAAAAAGACATCCTCGCAACATTAATAATAACTCCGGAGTGAAGACTTCCTTTCAGCACTTTGGACTGAGGGAAGAAAGGTTGAAGATTCTTTACTATTTTCAAGTGACCCGATTCCTTGAATTGGAATATGGAGCTAAAGGGGAATTCCTCATTTCACGAAGGAAGTCAGGAAACTTTTGAAATGCAAGTTTGTGTATCATCCACAGACGAAAGACACGCCATGCGATTTCTCGTTGCCTTGAATATATTGTTATCACTGTCTTCATCTCTAGGAAATTTCATAATCCTGGTGGCTCTAAAGAAGGAAACTACGCTTCATGCACCATCAAAACTCTTGTATGTTTGCTTGGCGAGCACAGATCTGTGTGTTGGTCTTCTTCTTCAACCTTTCAACGTTGTCCATCTGATGTCTGCAATGCAAGGGCATCAAGAAATGTGTAGTCGGATGTTGGTTGCAAATTATCTAATCGGCGTTGTTTTATTTGGGGTATCTCTGTCGACTTTAACTGGAATAAGCGTTGATCGTCTTCTCGCACTGTTGCTAAAATTGAGGTACAGACAAGTTGTAACACTGAAGCGAAACCGAATAGCTGTCACCTTTATATGGCTTCTGAACATTTTCGCGGCCACGATGTATTTCTGGATTCATTTTATTTTCCTTTGGTACGGGTACATTTTAATAGTAGTATGCTTTGTAACAGCAATTTCTTCATATATGAAAATTTATCTAACCCTCCGCCATCATCAAATACCCGCGCAAAACACTGCAATCCAACGTCTACATTCAACAGGGGAAATTCCTCTGAATGTACCGCGATACAGAAAGACAGTGTCCGCCGCTATTTACGTGCAGTTAACCCTAGTGGCTTGCTATCTTCCGTATGGTGTAGTTACAGTTTTAATGGGCAGCTATGGTTTATCGCCGTCGGTAATTCTTGCTGGAAGATTTGTATCTACACTGGTCTATTTGAACTCGACTCTGAATCCGTTTCTTTACTGCTGGAAGATTAGAGAAGTAAGGCAAGTTGTGAAGGGTACAGTTGGACGTATTTGTTTTGGTTCAAGGGTCCAAGCTTTGAACAGCAACACAAGTACAATGGAGAGCACACTCTAAAGACGTCCATTTAACAGGTTCCAGCTGTGATCAAATTATCTGAATTTAACTCGCGCTCGTCTCATGAGATGCATTTCAATTTAAGCCGAATTTATGGATCATTATCCCCTGATCCGTACAAAAATGACGAAACAGGTTTTGATACATTGACGATCGGCGAAATTATTACTCGACATCACGGCCGTCTCAGTCACCATGACAAAGGATTTGTCCGATAGCAACAAACTTTGATGCACCCTGAAATATTCGAAAAGTGAAACAAACTACAGCTCGTTCTTATAGAGGCGTGCTTGTAATTAATAGTCCCGCTACAAAAGATTCGGCTGTTCAGGGGCTCGGTTATTGAAAGTCCCGAAAACTATTAGGGCGCACGAAAAGCCATTCCTAGACCCGTGATCCGCTTCTCCCAACACGATGGTCTTTTACTATGGTTTCACGATACGACAGGGAAGATTTGCTGTAAAACTCCATGGTTGGAAACCTATCGGAACCCTATCATCAAATCGGGAGCGACCTTTCAAAGCCATGAAAAAACTGAGGTTGTTTTGATGTCTAGGGCTAAATTCCGCCCGCGCTTTCTCTCCACAGGAAAGTGCTATGCAAAATGAATTTCAGACAATGTAGTACTGAGGCAGATTTTTAGGTCTCTGTAGCCTTCGAACAATTCTCTTTCGGGGTCTTGCGCGATATTTGGCCGCGAGCAGTACATGCGAGCGGCACGTGGAGCGACACGCATTCATCGGTAGCACCCGACATAAAAGGGAGTTTTAGCAACGGCAACGGCGACTGCAACGTAAACGTCAGCTGATTTCAAAATATTTCTTCTCGTTTTTCTAACTCTTTTATCTCAATTTGTTTAACATGAAAAATGCTGAGGAACTGTCCAGGTTCTAAATTCTTTGCACGGTGTTCAAGTGCGAAGAAAGAAGCAAAAATTTACCGTCATGCGCTCGCGTTCTAGAGAAAACCTAAAATTTGGTCAATTGACTTTGTTGTTTTGTGGAGAACAGAAAAGTGATTGTTTTTGCTCATTAAGCCCATTCTTTTGTCATGTTCCCATTGCCGTTGCTCTCCTCTTAGCCGAAGCTCCTTTTTAAATAGCGCGCAAGAACCCAATAGGGAGCTTGCCCAATCAGCACAATTGGTATAAATTGTAGGAGCAGAATATTATTCTACTGTCTAGTTGACTTGTTTGTTTTGTTCTGTTTTCAATAAATGTCGCAGGTGGCTCTTCTCCACGCTAATATAGAGACAATTATCACACTCAAAATGTATTGCACAATAGATGCCCATATCGGAGAACGAATAAAGTCTTTCACAAGCTTAAGAAAATATTAAGCTCTGTAGTTCTTTCATTAAATGGTGAAAGCAACTAGAACCTCAACAAGTATGTCGAATTTTGCGGCTCACATGCAAACATCGCACAAATAGTTCAGTCTGCGTTACCATTGGTCAACAGGGACAGCTGTATTTAGTGAGGGAAGCACTGTAAGGACCTTTTATCTAACAGCACGTACTCTAGCCTTCACGGTATTACATGTTAATGTATTGAACGGCATTGCATGTTAATGTAGTGTTCTTCATTGCTCTTAAGGTTAGTCTTTTTTCTGGTGCTAACTAATCCAACACAATGTTCATGTCCTGATGTCTACACCACACCACAGCTTAGCAATTATTTGATCAAAATTTATACATTGAATAAATTTCGAAATAAGAAATAACGAAATATCAGTGTTCATTTTACCATCACCATCATTATCATCTCAACCACCGCATCATCACCATCACCAATGCCATCACTATCACCGGCACCATCATCTTCTCCACTACTACCATCATCATCGTCATCACCACTGGCACCATTATCACTATATTCATTACCATCACCATCATCGTCCGCGTCATTGTCACGGTTAGCTGTTACATCATTTCATCATTGTCTTGAAAGTCTAACAGCCTAACGTGATAGGAGCGAAAGAAATGGGGAGTAAAATATGTTCTCTTAAAAACTAATTTGTTTTATTCACTCTGACGAAAGGCTAGGGCTAGAGACGTCGGCTTTTTGAGCCAATTCTTCTTAAACCACTGCCCCACGGGAACAGCATCACCGTTTCTTTAGAAACTACGGCCTTCTTTATTTTCTCTTCATTTTTCTTTTTAGTTTCTATGTCATCAAGCTCGAAAGGACGTTCGTTGAATTATCTTTTCGTTTCGTTTTACGCTATCTGTTTTACTGAAATCATGTTGGAACCGAAATAAAAGGTTTACAATTTTCTAACCTGTCCAATTCTCTTTTTACTTTTAGTTTTGTGGCTTTTGGTTTTTATTTCGGCTTTATAATTGATAAACCGTCGATATTTACATCGACGTCCTTCTGTTTTAAAATCATTTCATTCAGAAAAAAAAAGCGAGTCAAGAATAAAAAGATCTCCAGCGTTCTCGAATTGCGTTGTGGTCATAGAAAGAAAATGGGCCGTTAACATAATTTCTCTGAGAGTCAAAAATTAAAAACAAAGGATCGAAATATGCTCTCCTTACTTAAGTAAAATGGAGTAAATACAAAAGAACCAATAGTTGTAATCGCAGCAAAAATACTGAGCATAATTTGAAGAACACATTTCAAATTCTCTTCGTCTTCCAATACTTTTTTACCTTGCTTATATTGAAGGTAAATTGTAAGATGCATCTGGATCTTTGGCAAGTCCAACGAGTAAGTCGTATCCGGATATAGATAAGCTTTCACGTGCCGAATAAATAACTAGTATCAAGAGGATTTTGGGAACGGGTCGATTTATAACCTGAAAAGAAATTTCTCGGATTAGTGGCTATCTAAAATGTCCCGTCAAATTTCGTAAATACGAAGCTTCGGTAAAATTATGCAAACCTTCTAAGGCAAGAAATGCGAAGTTACAGAACAAAAGTAGTTTAGGAAAAAGTCTTAACAGTTCGAGAATTAAGTATTTAGCGATCGATCATAGCACGACTGTGAGTCACTAATCGAGCGATGAAATACACCGTAGAACCGAAGACTTAGATCATCGCACTGGAGTGTAAAGGTAAGCTTATGACTTTCGCTACCTTAATTGCCTCCCCGACCGACAAGTTGTTCGAGTCAGCAGACAAGTTACGAAAAATTATCAACCTCTTTAATCCATAACATATGGGGGCCGTATTTGTCCTTCAGCATCATTTCGTGATTACAAGTAGTTATTTTCTGTTTGTCGTTCAGGTTTTCCGGGGTTCCAATTTAATTGCTACTTTCAGGTTCTCTTTCCTGGAAATGTTTCGGTTTTAATAAAAACCACTGTACGTTGCTGTTTGCAGCAGCTTTTTCGTTTGGAATAGTATGATTTGAGCTTCGTATGAAAACCACGCCATATTTCTTCCGGTTTCTCATGGCGGCTGTCAGATAGGCTAACTATTGTTTCATTGTTTACCTGTCTCGTAAGATTGCCTATTACTAAATAAATGATTCGATAATCCATTTCAATGAAATCAGCGATGATAGACAAGCATTATTAAAACAAGGAAATAGAAATACTTACAGTAATAGGCCTCCCTCGCGCCCAAGCTGCTTTAATTAAAACGCCTATTCAAATGAATTAAAAAAAAACGCAACACCTGAACGTGGAACAATTTCCTTATGCTTTTCAATTCTTATCCACTTTTTTTGAAATTACTAAAAGACATTTGCTTTATTTCAAATGTAAACAGGGTTCATACAAACTCGTGAGGACGACAGATACGTCGTGAACGTGCTAGGAGATTCGTTGACTTGACGCGCATTTCACGTGAAAGCGATGAAACTCTCAAAATGCGGTATTGCTGTTTGCATCCGCCTCTAGTACTGGAGCTATTTTACCCTTCGTTTTATCGGTTCCTCTCAGATTTCAACCGCATTCACTTTCACATGTACTGAAATTTGCCAGGGGATGCAAATAATTTGAGCGTTTAAATTTCATATAAGATTTTCCTTGCTCATTTGCTTCGTTGCCAAATTTTATTTCATCCACTGCATGCCAAATGCATCAAGAAAATATGAATTTCAAGCACTGTGAAAAAACACCTTTAAATGCGCGAGTACAGAGGGCTGTCATTGTCACCCGGTTAAATTCTTATAGTCGCTGATTTTCCTAAACGCCTTTTTATGGGCTGAGATAAAACTGACGAGCCAGTTTATATTTCTGAATTCGTGTTTTCAATCACGCCTTTGTTCACAGTTATTTAAGCCTGGTAAGGTGGTGAAATAATGAATAGTAAACTTAGGAAGACTGCGACGACCCAACATTTTTGTCATTCATCTAAAAGGACGGAAATCGGGCTGAAGAGAAACTTAAAAAATGTGATTTTAGTAGACCTTGGCAAAAATTAATCAAGACGCTTATTTCATTTCTTTTTAGACTTTTTGCCCGCTCTTTCTTTACTTAATGTATCAAAGCCATAGCTAATTAAACCAGCTCTTAACTCTCCACAAAGCTAATGTTGATAGCAGCTTTGTTCGTTTACATTTTTTGTTTCCTGTTATTTTCGATCAAACACGTGTCAAGCCAGCGAGGAAATAAAAGACGCTTTTGATAAACGTGTGTTATGAAAGCCGAGCCAAAGTTCAATTCTCAACACTCAAAGACAGCGGGAAGAAAAGTTAATGGATTTTCACAGACTTTGTCTAATTTTCTTGACCTGCTGGTTTTTATTTTGGGTTCTGCATTTTGCCGTCGGGAGGCCAAGCAAAAATATAGCTCAACACGGTAAGATACGTTGTTTTGTTTTCTTCTTTTTTCATCTCATGCAGTGTCATAAGATAGTTCTTGATTTTAGCATTATGCGCAACAAGTGTGTATTAGGATGATCGTATTATCGAGTAAGATTTTCTTTTTGAACTAACGAAATAATCCATAACATGATGTTACAAGCAAATACTGTACCAAAAGTGACTCGGCAGCTAGTTTTCATATAAAGCTAGCCACGGTCCATGAACAAACGGGAATTTACAATTAAATTCATTTTGTATCGCAAAAATAGCGTTACCAAATAGCCTTTTTGCTCAGCCTTCATGTAAATATGTAAATGTGAGATTCATGTTGCTTAACATATACTGGCCAATAACTAATCAGTTCAGCGATTTTTATCATAAAAGTTGGCCTGACAAACCTTAGCTTTCTAGACGTCTAGCTCTGTGGGAGTAAAATTTTAACCCTTTAAACCCTAAATGTGATGAGCATAAAATTTCTCCTTGTAATACTAAAACCTTATGAAACAGAGTCACAATAATTAAGGACATGATCGCACAAGATGAATTTGCTTGATATTTTAACAACTTCTTACCGCTACTTCTATAGGCCGGAATCGTCGCGGGGGGGAGGGGGGTACAAAGTTAAACTTCACTGAACAACGCCCTTCTTCTGCGAAACATGAAGATACATCTTGTTAAAGGGGCGTGGAGGTGAAATTCCTTTGATCCCCACCTTCCCCATCCATCTGATAAACCATCTAGCCCTAACCGCTTGTCGCATTTTATCATACCTTTTCTCACTCTTACGAATTGAATTTTTTTAAAACTCTAGACAGGCATAGGCTCGATTGTCTTAGCGTAGGAAATCCGTTGATTATTTGTGCGGAATAACGCGTTAAGGTTGACGAAGCTAAGATGTTGCCCTTGATATTTAAACTCCCAGAATGCTAATTTTCATTTTAGGGTCTACAAAGCGCGGTGCTGGTGGAAATGACTTCTTCTTAAAGAGCTGCGAGCAATTTTACGACTGTAATTATGGCCAAACGTGTGATACAGTGTTTAAACTCTGTGTTCAAGATCTGAGAGGTGAGAACTCAGTTTCGTTTTCGCTGTTGTTGTCATTTTTATTTTAAACTAATTCCCATGTGGTTTTTGGGAATGTGATGTAATGATTTACTTTGTTATAAGTTCTACTGATTTTTGTTGTTAGCTAAAACGCCAACTGCTACCCTGACTAGGCTTCTTTCCTCTGTGGACTCCCCCATTTAACTCAGAGAGTATTAAGAGGATAGACAGTGATATTTACTTGGAGGAGTATCCAAAGTAGGTCCAAAGATATTTCCCTTAATAGACCTTTTTACCGATACGGCGGCCATCTTGAATTCCGAGGAAATTATGGGATACCCAGGGGGCAGATGAGAAATAATTATAAAGAATACTGTGGCGTGATAACTTTTAACAATAACGATAACCATAGAAACCACTGCCAAATACCGTGACAGAAAGATGTAACGCTTTTAATATTTGTTTTGGAATACGAGAGACAAGCAGTAAAAATTTATCCTGAAAGCTGTGTATACGATACATTTTGCAGCGATTGCCCCCTCGGCAGCCCATAATTTCTCGGTCAAAACAATAGAATTCAAGATGGCCGCCGTATCGCTACTGGGGTCTACAATCGCTACTGATGTCAATTGGCGCGTTAGTGGCGTCAGGATTTCAAAGTGATGTAAATCTTTCATCACTTTTCAACCTTTTTTCTTCTATCAGAAAGCAGAAAGCGCTCTGGTGGCTATTTCCCCACACCTCAGTGCTCTAGCGATTACGACTGCTACTACAATAATATGGAATGTGATCACGCATTTGGATTTTGTGTTCCTGTATCAAAGGGAGGTAGGTCGATTAGGTGCCTAGACTATTAGCTGCCCATCAGCAACACTTCTGACGTTGTAGGGAGATTCCACTAATTTTTATCGTGATGACGCTCGTCTTGCTTGTGGTAAGAGGTGCTACTGTATTTAGGCTGAGGCTGATAAACGCATGTGCAAGGGGTTGAAGTCTCGGGAGGAACTTCCTCTTGTAACACATGACAGACCACTTTCTTTCCGAGTTTGGGATGGACAAAGATTTATGGGGAGCCTGCGTAGCTGGTGGTATTGTAGGCGCGCGGAATAAAGTTAATTTGGCAGCGAAGCACACCGCCAAAACACAGGTTAATTTACGGGTTGTCGGAATTATAAAAAAAGTATTTAAAAAAACATCTACACTTTCTGGCCAGGGATCACTGTAAAACAAAAGAGGCAAAGGGTTTACACTAAATATCAGTCTTGTGCCTATAAAACTTTGGGGACTAAGGGGAACCTCCAAATGCTAAAAAAATTTGGCAGTTAGTTGGTTATGTAAATTGACCACCGCACAGGGATTCTAAAAGCTGACGAAGGGCTAACTCGAAACGACAGCTTTTACAATCCCTGCACGGAGGTCAATTTACATATTATCAACTCCGTTGATAAAACCAAATTTTTTTTGTACAACTCCTCCACCAACGTAGCACTACAGTTTCTTTAGAAACTACCCCTATCTTCAAATGCTCGGTTACGTTTAAAATTGTGTAGTTGATGGGTCGCTTGTTTTTGTCATGATAGGTTCTAATGCAGTGTAGAGTTCTGCTGCAAGAGACGTTATTGGCAAGAGAGCAATAGAGGGTTGTGCCACGACATGCGTTAGGTGATAGTTAAAGCTGAAATTTGGTGGTAAACGTTTGTAATTTAAACTAATTTCATAGTTTCTGTTTGTAATTTGACGCATCAAACCAGGTTATACTCTTAGTCTTGCGTTAGGATGTTCTTATTCAAGACATCGAGAGGATGTGGTTATATTCTACAACAAAACCTTATAATATCAGCAAGAATATCAATCAATCAATAAACAAATGGTAATCTTATTAACTTTTCGTTGCAATAATGGATATAATAATTACCATTTCCAGCATTTGGTTGGATGTTGCGTATGCATTAAAATACAGTAGGCGGCAAGAGAGGACTGGAACAAAGTACGCGAAAGATATGTTTTTCTATATATGACACACCTGCCCATAAAATTTCGAGTTCAACAAGGCTACGTAGTAGCTATCACTTTCCATTACTAAGGATCGGACGCTCTACACTGATCTACGGCAGACTCGTAGGGGAGCTTGGCCATCAAGCCAGGCTCATGTGAAAGTACGCGCGCGGGAGACATCAACGGATGTAAAGGAGGGGTGTTTTGATGATATTCAACAAATGATTCATTGGTAGAAGCCGGACAGTTCAACACTTTCGGTCACGTTTTCTCAGTTAGGAGCTAAGGTCATGGTCAGAAAAGGCAACCACGATTTTACTTTAAGTAGGACATCGCGTCGTATGCAACAACAATAGACTGCTTTTCAAAGTGGTGCTGGTACGGACCAATTTTTACGGCGTACTCATGTGAATTATGAAACAGTTCCACAGAGCATGTTCACGATTGTATTTTTTCAGCCCTGGCATGGGGAAAATTTGCAACTGTTTTTTTTTTAAATAATGTTTTTAGTTCGTAATCTGAGCCAATTTCAAAAGGGGTCGAAGATTGGGATTCTCGTTTACTGCCACCTCCATCTTATTCAGGGGAAGATGAATAGACGCAGAAATCAGTCAAATTCCGTTACGACAGTGCAAGGATGGTAATAAATACCATCTGAGCAATTTAATACTAACAATTATTTCAATTTCATTGATAGCTAAGGATCTATTAACTTACAATTCAATAGAAATTCTCACATCTTCATGTCATCAAAATTGCCAACGCCCACCAGCAACAAGCTTTGTGTAGGTCTTCGGAGTTAGCTACCATGGACGTCTCTGCACAACATTGTTTTAATCTGACCCAAGTAGATTTTGTCCATCCTATCAGTTTAATTCCTATACATGTCTCTATCTAATAGATCTCTTTTTGATCCGTTGTTGATGAGTTCATCAACCTCGTCAGGCCCTGGGGTGATGTAAACACAAAGCCCATACCCGCCTTTTCCGTTTTTTGTTGAACAGGTCATACCGATTCGACAAGGACATTCAAGGGTACCAGGCTGCGGAAGAAGGGCAAAAACATTGATCAGTTTTAATCTTATGTCTCCGGCTCCCAAAACGTGAAATACCCGGCCCGCTATTAAATGAGGTCCATGCGGGTAATACTCGAATATATTGCAAGTATTTGCAAAACAAAAGGTACCCCTTTAAGGACAGTATGTTATAGACACTTGTCCACGTTCATCAGTGGTAACACATAGATATGACTAGGGCCTTTAAAGCACTTTAAATAAGAGCTTGGGAAGGAATTGGTACTAGATTCTCCTGAGCATGGATTTGAGTAGAAGATTATTGAATAACCACCTCTTTGAGTTGTGGGCTTGTCTCTGTGGGTGTACATGTGTAACGATTCTTTTTTCTTAAGCTGAAAGTAAGAGCGATTTGATCTAAAACTTAATACAATGAGAGGAACACAAAGTGTTAAAGTGCGGTAGTTCTAATTTGTTATGACTGTTTCAATACACGAGGTGCTCTTTCTGTGGCGGGGTTGGGGTCTTACGCACAAGTGTGGAAAAATGTTGGGTAGACTGAAGTTACAACAGAAAGAACGACTTCCTCTACCCTGTTACATTAGGAAGTCTATGAGCTCCAAGAAGGATTACCAGTCTCAATGAAATCTCACCGTTATTCGCGGATTACACTGTTCTTTATGTTGAGGTTGTCGCATACAGATTCCGTTAAGTTTGTGCACCAGTCCCGCGCAACATTCTTTTGGAGCACATGCCCTATGAGACCAGCACTTTTGAAATTTCTAAAGTAAAATAAAATGTTATTATTCGTACTTTTATTTTTAGTTCCAATACTATTGATTGTTGTTGTTTCATTTGAAGAACCAATAAAGGAGCTAGGACAAATTCTGTCCCAATTTGATGATATTTGGAAATAAATTTCTCTGCTCTTGTGACCAGAGACCCGTCTATCGCCTTCTATTTTGGTTTTCAGGGTTTTTTTTTCAACAGGCCTCTTGAGGCAGGGTGCTTTTCGGGCAGAGAGAAGCAACAACCGTAAATACGTATGTGTTCGCAGGCTATAAGTACAACTTCCGAGTACTAACATGTCCTGCAGATGAATTAATGAATGTCTGGCTTGCCTAAGAGCCCATCAGCGTTTGAGTTAGCATTGCTCAGTTTGTTTGCCAAGTTATGCGGGCTGTTTTCTTCTCACACAAACTTCACTTGCTTGCTGTGAAAGGCGCTGTAACCATAAGCTTAAATCGTGTTACTGACCATCACATGATTTCTCCTTAGACATGAGTCGAGCGATCAAACATAAAGGTTATGAGAGAGAGAGCACTCTGAATGATATGAATGTTGGGATCACTGTGCATACCATATTTTTCCACCAAGGACTTATTTGCTTACCTGTGGTTGAGATAGGGGACCTATGCTCAGATGGCCTGATGTCTTGTTAACCTTTACAGACAAATTGGAAAGAAACAGAAAGAAAAGAGCATCAGGTTACCATAACGTGTGGTTCTAGATAAGTAAAGGTATTCCAGTTGTGGAAATGACAATTTTACTATACGGAAAAACGGATCTCTTAGTTGATTCGCTGGGTGCGCCGAGCCTTTAAAAGAAAATAAATCGCAGATCTGGCAGCTTAGCATTCCCCTCGGCAATGGAATATCTTACATTAGGATGCGCCGTTCCTAGCAAATAAAAAGGGCTTAAAATTCAAAGCGTCGTTAGCCACTTGCTTTCAAAATAGGTGATTTATCAAAGCTACAGTGACAAGTTGATGGTGAAAAGACTTTTTATAAGTTGTTCGTCGTCATATTACGTACTAGATTTTGTTAACAAATGTATCCAAATAGAAGTTTACTTTCTTTGTTAGACTTAACCGGCTTTGACGCAAGTTAACCCTTATGTCAGGGTGATCTGACAGCCAATGGATCAGAGATCACAGCCCCGTGAAAATAGGGATCAGGCTTTGCCACGTTTTTGGTATCAAGGATCAGAATTTTTGCCAAAAAAATGGGATCTCTGACGAAAAAATTCCTCGTTACAACACTGTTATGTTAAGCACGGAGCTGGGTAGCGTTCCATGCACATTTTCATTCACTCATGATCAGATGGCTAGACGTGACTCTGCCAGCCTTGTTGATGTCCTTTTACGTAATTTAATCAAGCACAGGATTTGCATGTTCCGATTATTTACCATGTTCATTACCGCACTTCCATCAAGCTTTGGTTCGAATCATATTTTATTTTTATCTTTTCCCTCCCCTTCCACCAAAAGAAGTACCCTTACAGATGATGAAACAGCTTTACAAGAAGCAAATATTACAATAATTAATTATCGCCCCATCAATAACATTTATTTGATTCGACACGACAGTGAAACGAACTATTTTTTGCGCTCTTTGATTGAACACAAAATGGAGCTAATGACCTTGTACAAAATACTAACGCCTTAAAGGATTGTTCTTGAAAAATCAAACGGCTCTCGACTGAAAAGAATATTGTTTCTTTAAATTGTTTATTTGCGAGTATGAGACGAAGGTGTATACATCATGACAATTAGACCGACTGGAAACACAAAAGACTAATTTGTGAAGAAGATCTCACTTCAAGGGCATCGCTTGCAATTTAGGTTAAAGATCCGAGATCACATTGAAGAGCCATGTTCGTTCAGCAACACTATTAAGAAAAAAATACCGAACTTAAAACTGTCGTTTTCTTTGCTCTAAGATCCTATCACGGTTTTAAAAACCCACTTTTGTTTTAACTCACATGAACTGATTTGATTTCGTCGAAATCTGAAATGGGAAATTTAAGTTACAGGCGCCTCATTTTCGATTTGAAGGGGAAGTATGATATTCCCCAGCAAAAACAAACGGCGAAAGGTTCGCGACTTGGCAAGATAAATTTTGTCAAGGGACCTGAATCGCGAAGATCCGAAATCCAAGCAATCCATACATGAATCTGAATCAGCTATGGAGCTTCTCTTTTCAAGACTAAAATGATTGGAAAAAGCGACAGACGAAAGTTCTCTTTCACAGACTCTGACACTTCTAACGTAGTCAGTAAGAATGGCACTGAAGACGTGAAAAAAGCATGTGCGACCTTGTATTGTCTGGTTCTTGGCTCAGTTTTCCTAAAACCTGTCTCTGTTGTGCCTTTCATAAACTAATAAGAAGCAAGCAAGAAAAAAATAACGACATTTTTTTACGGGCGATAGCAACACCATGATTGCATGCAAAATAATTCAACCGCACAATAACACATTACTTTATCAACCTCAAGTAATAAACTTTGATCAACAATTCACTCAGTCCAAAAAAAACAAATAATATTTGTATTTTCATTGTGCCAGAAACTTGCCTCAAAAACAAGGAGACCGAAAATAACGAGACAGGAAAACGGAAGTAAAATTCTAGCGCATTTCAGTGAAAATGTTTTCTATCCTGTCACAGTGTGTAAGGAAAATCTTTTCATTGTTTCCTATCTCGCTTTGATCCTTATCTCCTTCCTCTTTCCGTGGGTAAAACTAAACGAATAAAAGGTTTTAATTTTAACGAGGAAGTGTGTCATATTAAGTGAGTGTAATAAAGTTGTTAAGTAAATTGGTCTTACATCCAGCTGGTTCGAATTCATAGAAAATCTTAATTCGGGGAAGAAAGGAACCGAAAGAAGCGCCACGAATACTGTTAAGCTCAATAAGACGCGTAGGTTTGAGATGTAGATTATTTCCTTTTCCTTGTATTAGGTTTGTGTTACGCAAATTGATGGTCAGAATAAAGTGAGGCAGATGCTTTAACTCGATTATATGCCAAAATGCAACATGGATACGAAAAAGAGACACAGCAGGTCATTAGAATAGATTACAAAAGACGTGGTTGGGTTTTAATGCTTTTAACGTTTTATACGCTTGATTCAAATAAAGGTGCTGGTTTGAACATAAGATGATATTTTTTAATTCATGCCAATTACCTAAAAGAAAACGTGCGATAAGTGCATATAGGCACTTGTTTTAGACTTCTAAGAAGCCCCGAGTGCTGTGAAATAAAATTAAAATAATCATAGACTGGTTGTATATTTAGAACATCTAAAAAAAGAGAAATTAAAGATTGATATAAGTTGAGGTAATAAATTGTTCCGATTGCATGTTTCATTTCGTAAGACGCCCGAACAGTAAATTATTCAAGTACGTACTGACGCTTAATCAAACAAAGAAGCAACACCAAATACCAAAGTGAAGCCCAATTGGAATTCAACTAAAAGGTCCAATAAATAAACCTGGAGAATGCTTCATATTTTTCTTCTGAGCTGTATTAAGAACTTGTGTCCCGCCAGGTCTGCCTGTGAAAGGCTTAAAAGCGTTGAAATGCTAAATTTGGACAAGTTCCTGTTTATTTCATTTTAAATGCCAAGTTGAATAATTCCACCGATCGATCGCCCCCTAAAATAACTGATATAAATTGCCTGGGGTAAATTTTGAAAGTTTTTTTTTTATTTATCATCCCGTGCTGTGTGATTAAATCAAAATATAGGTTACTGATATTGAAAGTGTAATAAATAATTCTGGATGAAGATAGTGGAAGCTTATAATTTTGCTCCTTTATATCTGCAAAGATCACGAGTGCAAAAAGAGCCGCGCATACAGCATAGTTCGTTAGAACTGGCTCTTAAAAAATAGACGGAGAGACAAAAGGATATGCCAGAGTCAGAAAACAAATTATAAAAAAAATAATAATAAAATAAAATAAAAAATAAAATATATATTTATATATATTTGCGGCCGACGAAAAAAAAATTTAAGAGGTTGACAACTTACCTTCCCCAAACTTGTCGCCACTGCGAATGAAAAAATGCCTATCCAAAGAAAAAGAGATTTCATCTTGACAATCACTTAGTTTGTGACCTTCTAAGTTCCAATAAATTGTGGTACTGCTGAAATCAGTGTCTGCTTAATATACGCTGGACAACAAAAGATGTTTCCAGACTTTGCCTCGCCCCCGCTTTTACAATCAGGAGCACTCAGGACGCATCTGGACGAGTGCGTTGTCCCTTTATGATTGCACTTGACACCGGATACCCAAAAGTATCAAATTACATATGCGCGCCATTTCTTCACGTGGACCGGGTAGGAATTAAGCGCAAATGACATACTGCGCTTTAATTCCTTCCAAACTCAGTAATTTTAGCTAACATTTGCGGAGATTGTCAGAGGCTGGGAAGTGAAAACGTTATTACTGTGGCAATATTTTGACTGGTTTATTTTCAGGCAGATGTTCACCGATCGATAGCTTCGGTGGCGGTACTCTTTTTCCCGTGTTGTTATTTAACAAGTGTCTCACCCGGAAATAAAGAAAATACATTTATCAGAGGAGCTGGGCCTTTAAAGTGATTTTCTTCCATACTGGATCACACTGATAGTCCCTTAATGGCTCAAAAGGCTGCAATTAAAGCTCCTTTTGAGCGTGTAAAACTGAAAAAACAAAATCCAAATGAATGGAAGCTTTATCTTCCTCTGTTCTGTCGAACGTGGGACGAAACAAACGCAAACCAATTAAGGAATTTAAAATGCATTGCAGCTGATTTACAAAGCTTCAAACACATACATATACTCATATATAACTCCACGTGGGAAAAATTAAAGGCGTCCGTATTTTCTCCCCTCATAGATACATACCCAAACGTTACTGAAATTTATTGTGTTACTTGCCCAGAAATTAGACAATACCGACCAGACAGCTCCTTTAATTTTCTCATCTGACTTGACACCGGAGTTGCTGCGACCCAACCTGTTTTACAAGGAATTTTAATGGATAATTTCTTATGTTTTTTATGCTATGGGAATTGACCAAGGACGAAAAGAAAAAAAAAGAAAAAAAATTGCGGTATTTAGCACCTGAATTGCGATCCGTCTTGCTTTAAATAGACACGAAAAATAACCGTGAAATGTTCGATGTACATATTCCTGTTTTTATCAACCAGATATTGCAGGAGTTTTAACCGGTTTAACGAAGTAAAGATTGCAATCGTTTGAAGCTCTAGCTGAATAAATTAACTTAAACCTGCATGAAAATTAAATAAATAGTGATTAAAAGAAAGCGTGATTACGATCATCGTTCTTTCTCTTTGATTTATGTTTCTGGGTGTGTACCTCAAAAACTAAATAGTAGAACTTACTTTATTGCCTGCTTCTTCAAGTTGGATTTAAAGCAGAAGATATTCACATCTCTTTTTCCCCTTATTTGGTCATCATCAAGTTCATAGTTTCAAACTGAACGTTCGGTGAAATAGAGGATTCGATTAAGGTAAACGTTTAGTGTTTTGAGCATACGACTGATATAATTTTTGTCATGACAAAAACGGCGAAGGATTTCAAGTTGCGGCTTGTTACAGTCGCTTACCAAATTTACATTTTTCTGCTGCTGGATGGGATGTCAATGATAAAACAGACTGTATCAATCTTTTGTTTCACAGTTTAGTTCTCCGATTATCATTCAAATGGAGTTCCATTTGACACCATGAAGGCTCGGAAAATCACCCGACTCTCAGGATTATAAGGACAATGTGATGATAAAAGACCTCGAATATCTTTGTACTCAAGCCTTTGAGTACAGCCTAAAAGAAAGTTAAGTGCAAGGTTTAAACGATGTGTTGATAAAAAGATATGAGGATTGAACGGTATCCTCTTTGAAAGAGTTGATTCACTTCTTTCAATGAATAGGAAATGCACGAGATAATAGAGAACTCGAAATGCGTTTCTAGTTTTAAAGTAAACAGAAAGAAAAAAAGGAAATTATGCCCAGGCTTTGGAGCGGAAACGCGTAAAAAAAAGCAACAGCTTTCGTACCCTCACGTGGTTTCACTTTGTGGATGGCCTTAATCGGCGATTTTCTCTGATTTTCGTTTTCAGCGGGATGAAAACATTTGTTCCGTGGCAGAGAAACCAGCGCGAGAACTGAAATAAATACTAATGTGCCTGAAAATTCCAAATACGCAAGCCAAGCACTGAATGTTTGCTTTGAATTGAAACTCTGACAATCAAGTGCGCAATTCCGGGCAATTACGACAAAATGACGTTCGTAGTTTTATTCAAAAAACAGAGTAGTGTTTTGCGGTTCCATTATATATATCAATTAGGGGCAGCTATGAACTCAATACGTACCGCGCGGACAGTTTAAAGCTGCCGGTATGTTCAAGTGATTTCATCCGTAAAACGAGGATCTGAGTGCTTCAACTATGGTAAATGTCGACTGCAAGTGCATTTCTCTCAGTGAATAGCAAGATCTCAAATTATATACCTTCGGTTTTGTGTCAATAAAAATCGCTTTTATCTTGCACTCGACCCTTGAACACAGTGTAATAGGATATTGAGAGGGAAGAGTTAACCTTTTAACTCACATAAGTGATCAGAATGTAGTTTCTCCTTGACAGACAGGTGATGAGAATAGGCAAACTTATCAGCCAGAGGGGTTTATCTTGATATAACCCCAAATTCTCTTAAATTATGTTCATGGAGATGTATAGCAGCTAGAAGGGAGATTTGAATGATCCTCCCCCAAGGCATCGTTAGAACATGCAAGTTTTACGTTCCTCAAAGGACGAGTCAAGCCGATTTAGAACCTTAAGAAAAAAAAATAAGAAAAATACAAGTGACATGCAGAGACTTCACTGAGACCAAAATTGCTTCTAATAACCAAGAAAAACTTAATGAAAACTTTGCTGTGTAGTACATCAATATATAGTTGTGAAAAACGTTAGTAAACCGTTTAGCGCGGCCGATAATAATCACATCTCTCTGAATAATTCTTGCATCACAGTCAAAATATATAAGTATGCATGCCGACAAGTTAGAGTTTGAATTGCAAACCATGTTTCAAAGACTTGTGTAGGCGTCCTACGGAAGTGACTATGGATGCATAAACGAAGCCAACAATCATTACATAAGCAAGTTCATGATTTTACTTAAATTCTTTGCTCAGGAAATTTCAAATCGATTAATGTATCGAAAAAAAAGCTTTCCATGTAAAATTTGCTTCTCTTTATCGATAAAGTTTCTTAGAACTGGAAAACCCCGGCAGAACAAACCAAAGAATGTACCTCGCACTGGTAAAACAGCGCATTCAAGGACACTCAAGGTGTAACAGTTGTTTAAGAATTGTAAAACGACTGTAGGTAAACTATTTTGATATCTATTGATAAGATGCGACCGAGTGAACGAGATAACACTGACTATTCGCCAGGCAGTTGTAAAATTATTATCATCACATTTTTGCGGTCATAAACAGGTATGAACGTTGGTGAAACATGAAATAGCTTTTACAGAACAAGAAAGTGATTAGATATTGAAATTACGTAATAGACTTGCCACAAAACTGCGATTAATTTTAAAATGTTTGTCGAGGACTGGTGATGCAAACGTACCTAGCGAAAGAGAGTTTGCCAACGCCAGTTTGAAAACAGGCGTATGAGGGTGTTTCAAGGTTTATTTTCACTGTTCCACTCTTTCGCTTCCTACCCCGGTGGGTTAGCTTATATTTTACTCTTATCGATTTCATTCAACCTCCACTTACCAGTCGTAAATGGTTTACGGTCCATCTTTTTCTTGTAGGGAGTTAGGGGATTGAAAATTTCTTTTGTCTTGTTACATGTCGAATAGACATTTATTGAATCATACACCACCCTCTGAGAAGACAAGCTCAGTTTACTTCCATCGCTGCCTTTCTTACTAGAGAAAACCAAATGGTATGTACACCTGTGCGAGGAAAGACTGCTTACAAACTCCTCATTGGATGACTTCCCAGATCATCCCCATCCACGGCGCCGGTAGAATAGCAAATTAACAAAAAAACAAACAGAGAAAAAAATCGATGTTTACAAACCGCTTTGTAAAGTTGGTTTTTTGAGATTTTGAGAGACCTTACCCATTTCTGTTAAAGAACATAAAAATAAATTGAAAGGCGATCTCGATCGTCAAATAGCACTATTTTTCATAATCATTCCTCTAACTTAACGATGTTAAACTCTATGAATGCCAAACCGTCTGTTCAAGGCTTTTAAAGAAATTAAATTTGGAGATTAAACCGCGAGAGGGGAAGTATCATCAATTTTTACGAGGCAGATGATTAATTGCATTTTGGATATTTGAATTGACATTTTTTTATTCTTGTGTCGCAGTTTATAGCTTTTTAAATGCTCGACTGCTGTTAAAACCTTTCAGCGGGTGAAACACCGCCCGACGCTCGGGACAGTAATCGAAGAGAACGAGGGATTGGTCTTTTGATCGCGACTGGAAGCGTTTTATCAGCGTTTTATCTCATATATAAACGCACTAAATTTCACTCTCCGTCTAATGAAGACCTGAAAATATTCTCATGCTCAGTTTCGAAACGTCTTAATGTTGGGTGCACTTGACCTATAAGGGTGACTTCATTTCCACAACGTGTGAGATCTAAAACCCAGTCCACTTAACTATAGTAATTTAGCACACTGAAAAGGAACATGTTGGGACTAATGACAATAATAAGCCCTTGTATTCTTTCAAATATCACTTTGAACGAAAGGAAACGAGGGTCCGTATGGCGTCTTAATCCTAGCTTGAAGGAAGTGGATCTGAGTCAGCCTTTTTTTCTTTACACGCACGCTAAAATTATTATTTAATGTTCCAATCTTGATATGTTTAGTTCCGAAACACCTTAGAGTAGTGGCCGTAATTTAACCTAAATTGGTCATTTTACTCTTAACTACTAATGCTAACAAAAACATGCTGTTAAGAGATCCGTCCATTTTCATGAAGGCCATCTTGGCCTTTTGAATGGTCATTCAAACGCACTGATAATTATTGCGCCCTTTGCGGGTTAAAACATGTGGACGTTTTTAAATTAATAGGAATTTTACGTGAGCTTTGCCAAACCTTTCCCTTCGTTTTTTCTGTCCACGAACAAGTAACGAAAACGGAAAATGTAAATATAAATATAAATATTTTGAAAGGCCGACCACTCCAAATAACCTTAAGATCACTGAAAGATGCGGGGTGACAAATATAGAAAGAGACATCTAAATAGTGAGGTTAGATTCTGACTGCACCAGCGTTTACAACTTTTTAATATTTGAGTAAACGCTTGCCAAACGCTGACATTTTATGGATAATTTATCTCAAACCAATGTGTTGTGGTAGTCCAGTCTTTACTGGAATTGATCAAAAGGGATCGACAATCTGCCAGGAACTTTATGTATAAATTGCAATTTTTCAGCTTTCAGTGAGCTGACTATTACTGAACTTTATCATATAGTACCTGTCACGTTTTGATGCCAATTTTGAGTTCAAACATGACCGCCGATTGGAAATCACGTGACGTAGTTGTCTCGTCAGATGATATCATCATACACGATAATGGATTGTGGGCTTAATAGAAACATCTGTGGTTAGACGTACTATGAACCCTTTAAATTTCACTGCAATACCCATAACTGTCTGAGTTCTGGAAAGGGTCTCTCCAAATTGGCTTCAGCGGCGTTGTGTTAGCCACATGGAATCAACCCAATTTGGAAAAATAGATCACATGTATGTCAAAATCAATTTAATTAATTACAGAATAGGCCAGCTGTGAATTTCGAGTGGAACTGGATCGATTGAAGAAGGAGGGCGAATATTCACGCTGATTATCAAAAAAGGCATAACCTTTTACAGTTTTAGTTTAAACAATGACGCCAGGAAAGATTCTCCTACATACCCATGAGTGGCTTTTATTTTTCCGATTTTCCTAGGCGCATAGTCTCTTTGATTTCAAGTTGTCATTGACGAAGATCGGAACTCGCCAAAGTTGCACTTTCGCAAGTCCCGATCTACGTTCCATCCCGACTATCTGCTCCTGGGTCTCCCAGGATGCGAAGTCCATAGATTTTGGTAAACTACTGACAAAGTCATTGTGGTTTTACGGTTTGCGTACAATTTGGCAAACTTGGAAACTTATTTCAACCATCGTATTGGACTGGAGTTCTGTTTTTTTTTTTTTTAACTCGGTTAATGCGGATTTGTTTTTGCGCTTTCAAAGGCTTAAGTAAAGTTCATGACAAATTCTTTTTTAACCCAATGAAGAGCAACAACATTGTGTAACTGTGTTTGTCAATCGACACTGATGTTGCCGTAACCTAACGAAGAACTTAAGATAATAATGAGGTGATAATGCATACCATTGCCTCTGTGAAAACTAAGGTCATGAAAATACGGTGACAGCAGAAAAGGTACACAAATCCAACAACGGCAGTAACCAGCGCGAGACAAATGGTAGCAACACGGACTCGGCTCAACGTCAAGACATGCCTGTATCGCAGTCCCAACAACAAGGCGAGAAGTCTGTCCACACTTGCAGCCGTCGATATCTTGAGTGAAAATCAAGAGAAGACATAAACGGATCTCTTTTGAAAACGCGGAACGCAGAAGCGGTGCAATGCAAATAAACAGCAGTGTGACTAAAGCAACGCAGAAGTTGCCGGTGATTGTCAAGCATCCAAACAACAGTTTTGTCGGTGGATGAATAGAGCGGATCACCTTACGAAAAGCGATTTGCATCAGAGCGTTGACAACAATGCCGCTAAGAACACTAGGCCAACATCCATTGTAGCAAGGTCACTTCTTCTTGCGATGAATGGCTGACTTAATTGCTGAATTCATTTTGATTATAAGTGTTTTGGCAAACATATGTCTTTCGTACTCTCAAATCACTATTTGAGTGAAGAATACCCTCACCTAGAAGTCCAGCAGAGCTCAATTGTCCAGTTTTAAATGCTCCTGTCAAAACGCTTTTAATGGTATCTGATGCTTTCGACGATTAGATAACTATTACTCTTCAAATGCTTTTAGCGGTGAGATCTATCTCACACGAAGGACTGCTTCAGAAATACCCCCCACCTAGAACAATGGAAATAGAAAAGGCAACCAAGTTCTTGTACCGCTGATCAGCGTAAACCTTGAACACCCTAATTTCTTGATTTTAAGCTTTTCGAGTTCACTTTCTTTCATTCTTTCCGTTAATCCAAAATGCTTCTGCACGTCGCATCCAGCAATAACTCTCGAGACAATCTATTTTTAATTGTTGTTATTAATTATGACAACCTGCTTTAAGCAAGCTGTGTGGGATTAGAATGGCACTAAAATTTAATTAATAAGTTACTAATTTGCCACTGAAAGAAGAATTCAGATAAAAGATACGGCTAAAAAGTTGCTTTAGCCGTCACCAAGGAATACCAATTTTGGACAATACTCTTACGAAAGCCCTGCAGGTTCAAAATTCAACTCTTTCCGCAGGTAGTTTAGAAATACATAAATCTCGGTGTCAGTAACAGGAAGTAAAAACTTTTCTTTTGAAGGATTCAGTTAAATCTGAGTTCCATCGTGAAGAATGACGGCTAGAAAGTCATCAGGAGAATTCTCAATAAAACATAGAAATAGGAATCAGTTAGGACTGGACATAAAGACGACGAAATGCTAGGATCACCAACTAACTTCTCTTGTCGGAAATAGCTTCAAGTTCTCGACTAAAACAGACATATGACGGACTTAAACGTTTTTAATCAATCTCACTGCTCTCTTAGACTCTTACAGATCCTGTCTCTCCCACGCCACGACGTTTCGAAAACTGTAAAAATTGCACAATTATGGTATCACGTATCAAATGTTCTGAACATCACGTGAGCGTCACGCAAGGCTCTCAATCTGTCAACCACACTCCTTACCAAAATCTGAATCTGAAATCTGAATCTGTTTCAAGTTCAGACTTAATTGAGATGTATTTCAGGTCTGCGATTTGGTCAGTAAATACCTCTTACTAACCGAGTTCGAGGTCCGTACTGTAAGTTACGGACCGAGTGTTTTCCCGTTCACTTATGGCCCAAGCGCGAAGCGCGCGGTCCATAAATCAACGAGAAAAAAACGAGGATCCGTAACTTACAGTACGGACCGTGAAAACGAGGTTAGTAAGATATTTATGATATCTCTGAGGTTAGTCAGGCGCGCGGGAAAAGAATCTTTCAATAAACATGTTGATAATTGGGATTTAAGGGCTAATTCTTCCTAATTGAAATTATGCACGACTCTAACCGGATAAACAACAACACCGTGCTACTATGTTCTTGACGGATTGCCTGATATCTCTGATCTTCCAACAATAAAGAATCGGGTTTATAGAGGAATTTAAAAACACGAGAGTCAAAATGACATTATTAAAACCGCCCGCAAGAATAAGCGGTCCATAGCAAAAAACTAACCCAAACTGAACCCAAGCTATGGTTGAAACTGTCTTTTTGTATTGGGCAATGTTTAATCGGTTTTGCTCCCCGCCTCGGAGCGCATGGCTTTGGACTTGGGCTCGATGTTGCCGTAATCGCAAAAAGATCCTCGAGTGACAAAATATTGAAGTCACCACAGCGAACACTGCAGTTATATAAGCTAAAATTAAAGGGATGATTTTTTCGGCAAAATAGTGCACAAGTCCAACAACAACTGTTCCCAGCAAGAAAAACATTATGAAAGCACGGACGCGCCTTAACGTTACAACATGCCTGTATCTGATCCCTAACAACAAAGCGAGAAGTCTGTCTACGCTTATGGCGGTGGATGCTATAAGTGATATTCCACAAAAAACATAACTCGAAGCCAAAGTTACTGTACCAATGCTCATTACAACGTCCCAGTCAATCTTGGGCGTTACCACTTTCCGCCCTAGATATGCGATGGACGTAACAGGTTGTACAACAGCGCCAACGCCAAGATCAGTGACTGCCAAGCAACGAAACAACAGTTTTGTTGGTGGATGAAGACAAGACACTTTACCAAGAGCAATCAGGATCAGAACATTTCCCACAGATGCGGTGATGGATAGAAAAAGGTTCAGCGAGAGAAGAAAAACATCAAAGTCTTTCGATAACGAAACAAGTTCTGCCTTTGTGTGATCGATCGAGCAGTTTCCTTGCTCCTTGTTTGGACAAGTACAATTCTCCATTATTGGGTTTCTAAATATTTGTTAAATTCTGTTCAAATGGTAGGTTGACCCGCCTTAGCAAACAGGCACCAAGACTCTGCTGTTACATTTCTTTTTACTTTAACATGCTGGATCTCTAATTGCATCTCTAAGTTCTCTATCTGTCGTGTGCCTCTCTCCAAAAACGTAAGTACAAGCTTGAACGTTTCGAGTTAAATACAAAATCTGTAGACTTGTTTGGGTTAACGTACGGTGGCAATATGAAGAATTCTAGACATTGCTCATTCAGGAATACCTAAACATCCCAACACGACCACAAAAACGAATTGCAATGGGAACTTTGTAAGAGTGAGGAATAAAAGAGGGCTACACTAACACTCATGAAGGCCCCAGCAAAGGTCAGCAGGAATTCCCAAACACGCTTACAGGAGGAAATCATAACGACAATTCAATCTAGAAGACAAAACAATTCGGTAGGCTAACCTTGACCCTTCAATAATAAGGAAAATGGGAAACATACGACATTACTTCATAACACATCCCACAGTTACTGAGAAATCGAGCCTCCGCTGTTGATGCGTTGAGTTGGATCAACTCGCTCCAGTAACATGATTGTAGTATCTCAACCTCCGATATAACGATGACTGTTATGTTTTGGATAGCTCACATTTAAAGGGTTTTGCAATTATTGAACCAAACCAACCGTGTGGTCTTTCATTAATAAAAATTGCTCATTTAATCCCCCACATACCTACTTTAGAAGTATGGTAATTATATCATGAAAAGCTGTCCAAGATATCTTTGGACAGTTCAATGAACAAAGGGGGTTTGTCACGGTGAGGCTGCGCCGGTGGGGGAGTTATACACAAGAATTTGGTTTTATTAGGGATTCTAAAAGTTGACGTTTCGAGCTAGCGTTAGCTCTTCGTCAGAACGAAGGGCTAACGTACGAAACGTCAGCTTTTAGAATCCCTGTACGGTGGTCAATTAACGTTATCAACTCTGCTGATAAGACCAAATTCTTTATATAGTCCACCTAGAAAGAGAGCCATGCTTAGAAATGCGGCAAATATAAAGGGAATATAATTATAATTAAGCATACAAAATCATGTGGTGTAAGTGGCTTTTAAACAGGACCAAGGCAGACAGGCTTAATTTTGGTTATGTCCAACGGGGAATCTTTTCCTTATCATAACCTCCTTAATTGTATGAAAATGATTACCAAACGCGACACCAGATCACCCCTGATGAAGACACTAGACAGGAGTGTCGAAACGTTGGGTCGTGAATTGTAACTTTTTAAGTTACATTCATCAATTTTCAAACTAGAGTAGCATCCCTGAACCATGTCGGGATCATCTTTCTGAGCAAATCTGGGTTCGAGATAAAATGTGGTGGCGGCGGCTTTTCCCAGATTTCTTTTATACGCCCTCACTACCAGAGAGGGTTTTCGATTGTCGATCTAGATTTGTCACCGGAAAAAATAAAGGACAATCCGGTACCAATGCCAATCAATAAAAAACACGCTATAACCGCACGAACCCGTGGCACAGCGACAGTATGTCTGTATCTCAGGCCCAGCTTTAAGGCGAGAAGTCTGTCCACACTTATAGCAGCGGATACAAACATCGATAGCATACAGAAAACAAAACTTAAAGAACTGCCTACGACACCGACAAGAAAGTAACCAGGGCTTACGCCCGTTCTCATTATGTAAGGCCAATATACCAACGTACTGAGTGGCTCACTAATGAGTCCGACGAATAGATCAGTGGCAGCCAGACAACGAAACAACAGTTTTGTTGGAGGATGAAGAGAGGCCACTTTGCGAAGAGCAATAAGGATAAGAATATTCCCGAGAAAAGCGGTGATGGAAAGAAATATGTTTAAAGCTGCTAGAAACAAAGTCATGGCCACAGAAAATGGGTCGTATTCGGTCATCAGTAATGTCTTGTAGAATTCTCTGAACACTCCCGCGATAAATTTCTCCATTCTCGAGATGAAATTTACAGGGAAGAAACTGAGCCCCTTTTCATAATTCTGTAAATGCCACCTGCTACAGAAACAGTGTGAAGGACATGCCAACTTGATGGCTTTTTCATCAAGATATCCCATACCGAGAAATATTTGAAAATTACTGAGCGCTAATTGGTTGACAGTGTGGTTTTAAAGAAACCGATCATTTCCTAGTGAGAAAACCTGCCAAAAATAGGAAAAGCTAATTTCCGTTACCTTGACGTTTGCTTTCAAAAAGTGACAATTTTGGATTTTCGAAGCACCTAGCAAATTCAGTTAAAGTGCCCCTAACCTCAAAATATTTTTTTCGCTAAAATAAATCTTTGCACCTGTTCGAAACGCATTGCAGCCTTTTTTTTTCCTTCATTTAATAAATCCTGCCTTTTCGTAGGCTTCAAAACGTACGAAAAACCAAACATCATTTGGTACACGACCAAGTCAGAGGGGAATTGGGTCTATTCCTGATTTGACGTCACAATCTACTTTGCATGCATGTTAACAAAGAGTTAATGCGCTGTAAATCAGTTTGTGACGTCAAATCATGAATAGACCCACTCCCCTTTCTGACTCGGTCGTGAACCAAATGATGTTCAGTTTTAAAGCCTATAAAAAGTCAAGATTTGGTGAGAAAAAGAAAAAAAAATGCCGCAATGCATTTCGAACAGGTGCAAAGATTTATTTTACTTTGAAGGAAATAACATAAACGGATAAGAATCTACCCCTATACGTCTGCTGAATCAGAATGGGTCCAAAAAACCAGGTTAGGTTTGCACTTGTATCTGGAAATGCAGACAATCGCAAGGAAAACAAATCATAACAGCAAAATAACAAATATGGCGAAAATAACAAATCAGCGCACAAATATAAAAAGAAAAAAGTGACAGCGAGCAAGGGGTCACCACAAATTTAACAAATATAACGAAAATAACAAAATTAACAAATCAGCGGTGAGTTCCCACAAATTTCTTGAAAAAATCCCCCGTAAATAACAAGAATGACGAAAGGAACAATTCAGCGCACGACTATAACACAATTTCATAGAGAGACCAAGAAGTCAATACAAATGTAAGAAATATAACGAAAATTACAAAAATAACAACTCAGCGCTGGCTCTTTTGGTAAAGCCTTTCCAACCACGAGACAGGTGTACACACTTGAAAGGCCCGCTGACTTGGAACTTCCCTAATCTTTTCTGAAAATCAATCGCCAGCTATCTTTGAGACCAGGATTTTCCCCTAAATTGGCCGACAACATTTTGCATGCAGGTGCGACAGTTCTGTGTTCTAATGAGAGCTGACGGGCGCCAACCGCTGCGGAAAACAAAGTGTAGCCTTGACGAGGACAATTCTTTCAGCTCGTCCATCCTAACTGCGCACACTGCTTTTCAAGGCAAGGCAAGATACCACTTATTTGGCGGAATCTTCGTATGTTTGCCAGTGTAGATGTAACAACGAACGGAATATAACAAGTAACTAAGGCCAACTGCTCCTAATCAATGGTACAAACTGTCTTCTTGTGTCGGTCAATATTAAGTAAAAATTCTCCTCCGTTGGGTTGTCCCTAAAGTCAGTTGTTTAGGACTTGAGATCGATGTTTTGGTAGTCTTATGAAAATCTTTAAGTGACTAACTATTGAGATGATTACTGAAATACAATAGCTGTTAAAGTTGTAGTAAGGACAATGTGTGAGGTCCAGAAATAATGTACTCATTAAAAAGGGAGAGACTAATCAGGAACAAAAATATTACAATGCTAATTACAAATGTCAAATTAGAAATGAGAGATAACCACTTTCACTGAACGAAAACAACTGAGCTTTGTAAAGATAGTAAAAGACTGAAACAGGAGAACAGCTTCACATGTGGCACCGAGATGGTGTGAATAAAAGCCCACCCTACTATTTTAAATAAATCTCATCTAATTCTGGCAATTAAGCCATATGCAGCTGACGGCTGCACTATCTAGAACGACACCAATTCAACTTCCATTGTGTTTAGAATGAAGAAAAGCCATTGTCCACGGACGTCTGAGATGGATAGTAACATTTTGAGCCGAAGAAAGGCTCTTGTTTGCAGATCGTGATCTTGGCGTGCGCCATGTTTACAATTATATGTTACTGTTGACTGAATCTTAATCTTCTTCAGTGAATAAATTTTGGCGGAATAAAGTTCGGCCTCTGAATCAATTCAGCCGGGATTAATTAATTTAGGTCGGTCTACCGCTGAATTCGATTCGGCTCGGCAGAAGTACAGCGTCTGAACCGGGCCTTACATTCATTAATTCGTCGTGTTTCTTACAGAGGTTGTCAATTTCACTTCATGGAGATCTGCACATTGCTACGCTGAAAAACAACAACACTGTTTGATTGTGTTCTTCACTGCTTGCCTAACATCACTGATTTTCCAGCAGTAAAGAACCGGGTTTAAAGACGAATTTAAGTACACCAGAGTTACAGTAAAATAAGCAATGATATGCGTGTTTTCGCCAAACGATCCAAACTTGAAATATGTTATCAGCAACAGAACAGAAGGAAGATAGCAGACAACCAACGCCAGCTGCACGCAAGTTATGCCTGAAACTGTCCTTTTGAATCGTGCTAAGTTCAATGCAGTTGTCACTCCACCATTTGACTGTCCAGGGTGAGCATTAGTGTGAACCTGGGCTTGATGTCGTCTTAGTTTAAGGTAGATCTTCACGTAACAGAAAATTGATATGACAACGGAAACGACTGCAACAGTAAGAGCTAAGATCGAAGCAAGAAATACACCGGAAAAAATAAAGGACAATCCGGTACCAATGCCAATCAATAAAAAACACGCTATAACCGCACGAACCCGTGGCACAGCGACAGTATGTCTGTATCTCAGGCCCAGCTTTAAGGCGAGAAGTCTGTCCACACTTATAGCAGCGGATACAAACATCGATAGCATACAGAAAACAAAACTTAAAGAACTGCCTACGACACCGACAAGAAAGTAACCAGGGCTTACGCCCGTTCTCATTATGTAAGGCCAATATACCAACGTACTG
>OX419346.1:2045230-2085230 GCA_948470475.1 Galaxea fascicularis
CGGGGGTGGAGTTGATCTTGTAGGAACTGTTCGTCCAGCTCATGGGGCTCAGAAACTTCAATCTAACGCAACAACAAAAAAAGATACATGAGCGTTGACCTACCATTTGTAAGAACTCAGCGTATTGCGGGAGTCTTTTACAAAATTTTATTCCACGTATTCTTTTATTCTTAAACGGGAATAAGAATAAGTAGAAAAGCCCCCAAATAGATCGCTGTAGAAAAGACAAGCTTCATCCGGAAATCAAAATTCAGTCCTTAGCATTGTATCAGAGTGAAGGGGAAGTAGTAGAACCCGACGTTAATAAATAATAAATACTTAATTAAATACTTAATTCAGGGACCATGAAATAAATAATAGAAATGAACACAACAGTTAAGAATCCCAACTAGCGGGAGGCATACTCCTAGTATAGTTTTTTATTGCTGTCTTAGGAGTAAACTCATTAAAGATTAAAGCAGACCAGTTGGCTATTTACAAGGATGACCGAGGAGTTGTACCAGGTACGAACCCAGAACAACTAGTGGCCAGAGCGGGATTTGAACCCCGGGTCGCCGCATTGAAATCCAGCGCCCTAAACCACTCGGCCATCCTGCCAGCTGAAGTCAAGAGACCACGTTAACCCTTCAAGCCACGACAATAATTTACATTTTAATTTCTCAGTCCTTACAACATCATTTAACAAATAGATTCAATTTGTCACTGCATGTGTATTCCAATAACGCATAGTTGGCGCCAAAACATGGTGAGAACAAAGCACGCTAAAGCCTGGTTCACACTTGCGACATAACGACATAACGCGCAGGTCACGCAAACGAAGAAAGTACCTCGTGTTGATGTTTTATGTCTCTTGTGTGAATAACACATCATAACGACATAGTAGGAACACAATAACATGAACATATCAACATAAGGATTAAACTGATCTTTTCTTTATGTCATTACGACTATGTTGTTGTGTCGTTATGTCACTGGTGTGAACCAGACCTAACATGAACATATCGACATCAGGATAAAACTGATTTTTTCTCTATGTCATTATGAGTATGTCGTTATGTAGTTATGTCGCTAGTGTGAACCAGACCTAAGAGCCGTAGCCCAGTAGCGTGACAGAATGATGTTCTGACCACGTTCGACGTCCTCCGTGAGTTATCACAGCACACACTCACTGACAAATGGAATCTACTTGTTTTATAAATTGTTTTTCCTACTTCCTTCAACTCATGACTCATGAGTGTCTGCACTCTTATCGCAAACTCCTATAGACCAATCATAGCCCGCAGTTTCCACCGTTCATTGTATAACAGTTAATAAAACAACCAGTTGTCCAGAGGAAGGGAAATGATCATCGAGAATTGGATAATAATAATAATAATAATAATAATAATAATAATAATAATAATAATAATAATAATAATAATAATAATTTATTACTTATTAGGCGCAAATTAGCATGTGAATATGATCAAATGCGCCTTACAATTCTTTATTCTAAATTATTTTACAATTCTCAAATCAAACTAAATCAAATGAAATGTTGGTTTTTGGAGAGAGGGGAAAACCGGAGTAACCGGAGAAAAACCTCTCGGAGCAGAGTAGAGAACCCACAAACTCAGCCCACTTATGACGCCGAGCCCGAGAATCGAACCCGGGACACATTGGTGGAAGGCGAGCGCTCTCACCACTGCGCCAACCCTGCTCCTATCCAACCCCTGCTGGATAACTATGAGAAAACAAATTCTCCAAACAAGTACGAGTCAGAAACCCAAGAAGAACAGTAGTTTATAAAGAAACCGTGGTGCTGCGTCAGTGGGGGAGTTGTACACAAAAATTTAGTTTTATCAACGGAGTTGATTATGTGAATTGACCATCGTACAGGAGTTCTAAAAGCTGGCGTTTCAAACGTAAGCCCTTCGTCAGAGCGAATCGTCTGTGGTGGTGAGTACAATATATATGGATGCTGGTACACATATTACATGAAAAAAAATTTAAAAAAATACTTAATTGACCACTCTCCTAGAGGGGCTTTTCAGGGCCAATGAAACTAATACAAATGAAAACAACAGAATTAAGAATCCCAACTGGCGGGAGGCAGACCAGTTGGCTAAATGTAAGGATGACCGAGGAGTTAAACCAGGCACTCACCCAGAACAACTCCAGCTAGAGGCCAGAGTAGCCACATGTAGTACTAATTAAGCAGAAGTTTAGTTACATGGTCTGATTGCGGCATTAGATACCTTTCTTGCTATTTCCATATCCATTCCCATAGCGACATCCAGTAATGGTCCTTTGCAGGTGGAGTATAACATACGCTCCTTTATGGAACACTTGTATCCAGGCATGGAGTACACAAACACTGAAATGATATGGATAAACAGGTTAACATTCTGTGAAGGTTGTGGTTTTGCGTGAAGCAGTAACAGAACAAATACTCAACAAAGGCCAGACACATATGCCATTCTAAATAATAAGCTTGCTGTAAACTAGGAATCTTCCGGTAATTGAAGCTCACAGTGTAAAAATGGTGTAGCTGACAAATTTGGCCTTCAAATGTGGATCTCCTTTAACTTGCTCTACTTTGGTGGATAGCGGACTGGTTAAAATGTACACCGTACATGTAGGCCCATGTTTATTTTGGCCATTTCTGACATGCTAAAGCCAAATCACTTCAAGTTGTATGCCATTATTTTTTGCACCAAAGCCTTTAATAATTAATGCCAGGGCATGTTTATAGGAGTAGTTAATTATGTTTAATGATAATGATGGTGATGGTGATGATGATGATGATGACGATGATATCAAATATTTGTACAGGGTAAACACTTGTGTTGTCAAAACTATTGCCAGTGTGGGCCCTGTTAAAAAAATAAACAAAAACTTCCCAGAATCCCATTGAAAATGTAGTATATAAAACAGAGGGCTCCTCTCACCTATGGACTCCATGTAATCTCCCTCAAAAGTGTGTTTAAACAGGTAGAAAACATATCTCCCTTTATCTGCAGGTACGTGATTCTTCAGATCATTTGGAGCAACATTGTCCTTATAATCTGCTAACACAATTGTTTCATCATCTATGTTAAGTTCCTGTAGGATAGAAGAGAGAATCCATGAATTTGAAGACAATTTGCAGCATGTAACATTAATAATACAGTATCCTATATGTACTGCACAGCAAAGGCATTGTAGAAAGTTCTCGATTGATTCATAGGATGCCAAAGTACTGTAAATGACACTGTAATCTAAAAGAGTATCTGAAGAATTGCTTCAACATACAGTTTGAACAGAAAACAATAAAAAACCAACTTCATATGTTACAAATACAAACATTGCTGCCCAGAAATACATGTGTGAAATTGCCTTTTTCATTTAATTTTAACCCCCTTATTAATATTCAGTTTAAATTTATTTTATTAGTTATTATTATTCCCCTTATTTGAGGCAAAGGGAATGTTGAGATAGTGACCAATTGTTTGATTTCACTCACGTGACAAGGCAGCTATATTGGTCGTCAAAACACTACATGTGTACAATTTTGTTTTGCAGAATTCGTATAAAAATAAAGTTTAGTTTCCAGTGGAGACACAGACTCTTGTTCTTCACCACCAACATGGCCGCCATGACATCACATGCAATCCAGCAATATCACTGTGTAGGTCACAATGTAGTTATCATGCATACAGCAAACAGGGCTGCAAATACTTTTTTTTTTTTTTGAAAGGACATTGTCTGATAAATTCTCTACTTTCATTGGACAAAGCAGAAAATTAATGTGGTCGGACATTTTTTTTAAATTATTATTTTTGCGCATCATTATTTTCTTTATATTATTTAGAAAAAAAGTTGTCTGGACACAATGTCCCACCAAAGTGAAGGACATGGGCCAATTTCAGTCGGACATTGTCTGATGACAGACAGTTATTTGCAGCTCTGAAAAAAAAAAAATGAAAAAAATGCTAATTTTAATCATTCAAGAAAGCACAACTTTTGTTTCACTTACTAACTGGACCAAGCTTAATGTCTTCTCCTTAAGTTCAGTGAGTTTGGCCAGAGCTTCATCAGATACAGGAAATTGAACACCAGTCATGTGACTTTGCTTAGTGTCCACACTAATATCAGCTCGCAACTGGGAAGCAATTTAAGGTGAAAGTTAAGAGGACATAGCTAACAACAAAGAGAACAGTAGAATTCAAGAATATTATTGGTGGGCTGATTACCCTTAAAATTCAAATTTTTTAAGTTCCTCTCCTTGAGCCAACTGACTGGTCGTGATCATTTTGAAAATGCAGGTCGTACTATTATTTTGTGGCCTAAACACTAGAATTCAATTAACTCTAGTGTATAGACTTTAACCAAACCCCAAGAGACAGAAACAAATAGGACATGTTCTGCTCACATCTCCTTCACACAACCAGTTGCTTGAAGCCTGGAAATTACATGCACATCTGTTAAGCTATATACTCCTGAGCAAAGGGCCTGCAGTGCTCTAACCTCTTGTTGTTTCACTAATTCCAACTCGAGTTCTTGATCTGTGAGTGGTGGAGGTGCACTCACATGGGCCTTGTGTTTCTTAAACCCATTCAGAGAAACATCACCCTAAAAAGACACAGCATAATCAATGTTAAAGTCAATTTTTATGGTTTCATTTTTTCAGGGCTTTTATCAAGGGTTGGGCACCAGGCAAATTGGCCAGTACTGTTGTTAACATAGTTTTGCCCACCTGCTATAAGCACATCAAGGTAATTCATTTTTTTGCAATGAATAAGTAATTAATCCAAACATACATGTATTTGCATGCCTATGACACATTATTGCCTTTCTGTTTAAAACCTTAATGAAACCTCTGTCATTGGCTTAAAATAATGGATTTTTAATACAGTGTACATAGAAATTAATAAATCATCAATTGACTATATTATTCACATACTGGAAGTGTTCCAAAGATCTCATCTTGGATATGGCCTCCACCAAATTCCTTCTTAAGAGTCGCTTTTGTCCCAGCAAACAACATCTTCCGCTGAGGCTGAAGTGGAAAAGGTGCTTTTTGTTTATAAGAAAAAATGTTACTGTCTAATTACATACAGTATTAAATAACTGAAGGAGGCAGGATAACACCATGCAAAGTGATCTTTGCTATGATTTTTATATTTTGTTCAAAAACTGCTGATTTCTAAAATACATTTCCCTGTATTTTTTCAGTGGTTTTGTACTCAGTTTTCTAGAAAACACAGGAATAAACAAAAGAACTTGATTGTTTTCTATATGTATTGTCTCCAGTTTTGACAAAAGGCAACAGAAGATGCTGAATGCAAATGCTCGGAAAAAGATGGAAAAGCCACCATTTTTATAATTCCCAATGCACAAAATTATGTTTATGTATCTATATTGCAGGATATCTGTAGAGTAGAGATGACAAATATCGAGAGTGTCATAACCATATTTGGACATTGTAAGAATGTACTGAATAATAAAATATCCTCCATTCACTTACCTTGGCAAAATCAGGAGAGTAGGAAATGAACAACCATTCGTATCCCTGATTATTTTGGGAGTCTAAGCGATAAAACAGGTAACAAGGATCCTCGTCTTCCAAAAGAGGCAGAATGAACTCATCATAATGTAATCATTGTCAAGGATAATGCAACAAAAACGAAGTGGACCAAAGCCATCTTGACTACTAACTATTTTAAACTCCTTGCCATTATTATGTTGTTAGATTTAGACCAATCACAGTGTAATTAATGACTGTAATGACAGTAAGGATCACTTTAATTTGCCGTGTTACTCAAGTTTATAGGTTTTGGGCAAACATCAAAGGATATCACTCTCCCAGTCGCTAATAATTTCCTTTGTGTTGGCACATAATAGTTGCTCTGAAAAGAAACAAAATTAATTGATAATTTGCTTTCTCCTTTTTTTATCACAGGAAGTGCTCATACACTTCCTTTTTACTCTATTCACACAAATCGTGTTATTTCTGCATTTCACAGATTGACCTTAAGAAAACCATATATAATAATTCTATTTACATGCACATCACTAATACATTTACATACATTACAGCAAAGTATTTAAATGTGTGATGACATACCATCTTGAATGTCCACCTTAATCACTCTTATATTTCCTTGTTTTGCCTGAGCAAAAACAGCTTTTAACTCCTCATTTGCTGCCAAAACAAAATAAAATAATAATGGTGTGGAAATCTTTCCTTAAAATTTTTCCTCCACTAACATACTGGCTACAACCATGCTTGGTTCAAAGAAACATAGTGATTTGTCTACAAAATACTTGGCCAAAACGGAGGCATATTATTTTGAAGATAATACCCTCCAAAGACATTAGGCTTAATTAACTGCAGTTTCCGAGGGGTACATAATTAGAGATTTCACTTTCTCCAATTGCTTCAGTAGATCCTTAAGAAATTAAACTTAAAATCTAAAATCTAAAACCTAACTATTTAAAAGAATGGTTTGTTTAAGCTGGCGAAAGTAACCTGACAGTAAACGATCTTTCAGCCGGCACATTTTTGATAATGCAAATCTTACGAACGGTTTGGTTGGTTCGCCGCTATATTTGACCTGACGATAAATTTTCAAGCACAACCATATATTAAACCTGACCTGGGAAAACATAAACTCAGACAACAAACTAACCTTGTATGCCGGTTTGGTGAGACATTTTCACCTTGGTAAGGGACACAACAGATCTAGAATAAGGAGACCCTCCTCCAACAACAAACAGCGCTAGTACTTCGGGGACCGGCCATTACCATGACGTCATGATATCAAGTCATACGTCACTTCCGCTTGCTACAGGAAGTGAATATTTCACCTCGGCGAAAATACCTTATCTATTAATATTTTGCTCATTGAAAAAAGTCTAAATCTGTGACTGTCTTCTGAATTCAATGGCCTAACATTATGGATGTCTCCGCTCTGTTCTGTATTTCAAATGAGATCCTGAAGAAATAAACATGGCCTTAAATGATAAACTGTACAGCAAGATCCTGCAAGATACTATTATTATGAATCTGTGGGCTCTTGGCTGATTCCTCTATTTTGACTCGTGAAAGACATTTTTTCCTTGGCTAGGCTACATTGCCTTAGAAACATACCTGTTTTTGGCCCCTGGACTTTGTGATCTGTGTGACATTCGTGACAGAAATTCTGCCAGCGGTCATGTACACAAATGCATAGGTATAGAGAATTCACAAACACAATCAAAGAGACAGAAAATTATATTTTGATACTGAAAACTTGCGCAGACGAGAAAATATTGTTTAGAAATGTGATTGAAGCATTATAACTGTATGTTTCGAGGAACGAAAACTTGGTTAATGTTTCAAAATTCCTGTTCAAAAATAAACAACGCAATTATCTTCGAGCAATTGATAAAAAGGTAAACTCCCATCACAGAAAGGAAAGCGACACGTTGCAGCCGTCTGTTGTAGAAATACTTTGCGTTAGTTGTAGAAACAGTTGTTGTAGCATCTTTTTGGGTATTTTTTTATCCACCAGCAATCAAGATCTAAAGAATGAAAGCTCTCATACTTGTTGGGGGTTATGGAACGCGCCTTCGTCCGCTAACCTTGTCAAAACCGAAGCCGCTTGTTGAATTCTGCAATAAACCGATGGTGATGCATCAGATTGAAGCTTTGGCAGAGGTAAGCTTGCATATCCATGACTTAGATCACGAGCTTCAACGATCATGTTTCGAGGTAGACGTTCGCCTGTTCAGTCGTAGTATAAATTATATGCTAAGGCGAAAAAAAAAATGTCTCAATTCAATTCAATCGTCTTTAGGCGAAATGGAATTGAAGTCAATTTCATTTTGCCCGTTACGAACGACTACACCGAAATCGATCATCTGAAACTAATCGATAACATTCGTTGCTGTTCGATTTTTCACAATTACATTGATCGAGAAGTATTGGCGATCAAGGTGTTTATTGTGTGGTTGTGAATGGGGATAATCAGCTAACGAGCTAAAGAGTAGAATAACCTTCCTTTTATGTTAATAGTATTTGTATGCCACTGAATAATTTTGGCTTCTTTTGAATTAGTATGCTTCATTCTCAAAAGTGAACAGGACAACATTCATTCATTCATTCATTCATGAATTGTTACTAGTAATGTTAGCAATAACTTTTCAGCATTCTTTTAAAAGAATACAGTCATTCAAAAAGGCTGAGGGATTAGATCACCTTGAAAACAAAGGACAACCATATTCCTCTTCAATATCAAGAGCTTTATCTCTTCTCGATTTTCTTCAAAAGCCAGTGCAATACACTGGTTAAATGAGTTCGAGGACTTTCACAGAGTATGAAAAGAGTGTTCATCCATAATATGCAGGTGCGGTTCTAGGAAAAATGTTGACTGATTTACTGCAAAACGAGCGCTGAAGGCGCAAGCTCCTAGGGGGGTTCAGGGACATACTCCCCCGGGAAATTTTTTAAATTTTAACCACTTAAAGTGCCCATAAAAATATATACATATATTTTCTTTTATGAAAATTCTGACTGATGTCCATAAAACGGTGAAAACCAGTATGGATCCGTGCCTCAATTTTATGCAATGGCATGTAAAACTTACATGTACACACACTTGCTGCTTGCTTGATACAGCACCAACAGCTACATGTCTATGGCAGCACAGAAAACCTTTACATTGAATCAACTAAGAATTTTCATTTAAGTCTCAATCACTCAACAAAACAAACAGGATGTTTAAACTATAACTACATTGTATTTCTGAGCTGCAATTGCAAGCCATAAGTCTTGGGAAAGCCCCCTGAATGCTCTGTTGTAATGGTGCCTCAAAGTAATATTAGTCATGCTGTGACTGCCAGGCCACCTATATTGGTGAGACCAACAGAAACATGAACATAAGACTGACTGAACGCAGATGAGCGACGAGAAATGGTGACCTCAACAATAACTTTGCTGAACACAATTTACAGACAAACCACAGAATCAACTGGGACTCTGCTGAATGCATTATGTACGGTACTACATGTAACTACAACCAACGAGTCGTACTGGAAAGCTGGTTTACTAACTTAGAACAGACACCACTAAACCGTTGCCTACAACTTCCCGCACCTTACAAACGACTTGTCAATGACATAAACAACAGACAAACAACAGACTGACCGACAACAACACACGTACAAACATTACACTAACATAAGACGGATTGAAATGCATCAATCACCGTTTACAACACACAAACAACAGACCGACTACACTGTAATATTACTAACAATACACGTACACACATTAGACTAACAAAGGAGGGATTGAAATGCACCAATCACTGTGTACAGTCTTCACAGCCAATGACAACTACAACTGTAGGCTTAACTGACAGTTGACCAATAACATCAACGACCAGAGTATTTATACCATCTACTGACATTACACAAATGATTTTACTCTGATGATGACTTCTGCTCAGGTTGTTTCAAAACATCAGTCAATGTCACCACAAACAGTCCTTCTCAGGACTACACCTACCGAGATGATCGTACTCCACTCAGTTATGATAGGATCTTTCAGTGAACAACCTGAAATGTTTTAAGAATAGCCTCGAGGGATGGGTGAAATTCTAGAAATGCACTAAAATAAGAGCAAAGGTTATTGTTATAGGAGTTGTTGTGTCAGTGTCAGTTGTCAAGCTCATTTTCATGCAAGTTTGATGATTGTCCCAAGCATTTATTACCCCTGTAGTAAGGTAAAAATAACTCTCCAACAACTGCATGGGGGTTTCCATGGAATTTGGAGGTTAGGGCTTGTCATTCACTTTTTACCCTAGACATTTGCCTAAAATGGAACTTGTTGTATATTGCAAATGTGTACCATTTTGTATAAGAGATTCTGTACAGTAGCTCTTCATTAATAATAAATTAATAATATTAATATTTTTTAGAATAACACATTTATGCCATTGTCTAGAGAGCTTATTTGGGAACAAAATTACACACTGTATTTGAAGCATGATTACAATATAGTTAGCATCCATTTACTACAGGTGTATTTATTACATCATGACGGTAATACTTTGAACAGTTGAGGTGATAACTGTGGCAAATATATTGTTACTTCCTCCTGTATCACTTCCACCCTGGCCCATGAACAGGCTGTTTAATATAGCATTGAGGAGACAGATTTAGCGTTAAGACCAAAGGAAACAATTAACGCAACTGAGCCAGGGCTTGGAAGGTAGGGGTGCAAGTTCGCTCAGCTTGCCAATTTTTTTTTCTCCTGTGCATGCTGCATTCAACACCCTTAAAAAGAACCTGTTGACAGATTAGTGCACCAACCCTATTACTTAACCAAAAGGGCTTATTGGTGAATAAATCCAACAGAAAACAAAAATATTAAGGCAAAGTTGACATCTAGAAATTTGATACAGGTAAAACAGTTACAGTGTAGTTGGGTTATTCTAACTATAATTCCAGTTAAACACTGTCTTTAGTATTTTTTTTATTTCAATCTTTTCTCAATTAAAAGGCTGGCGTGAAACATATCATTCTTGCTGTAAGTTATCGAGCAGAGATGTTAGAAAAAGAGATGAAACACCAGCAGGACAGGGTGAGTTATGAGTGAAACAAAGCAGTTTTTTTTTTCATTATTTTAATTTTCTTATGACCACTGGTTTACTACATGTATGTTTATTTTTCTGATTGACAGTTGGGAATAACGATTACAATCTCTCAAGAAAAAGAACCATTAGGCACTGGTAAGTTGACATATTGTTTTTGAAACTACACGTACATCTGTATAGAGAAAAAATTGGGGAAAAAATGCGTAATTAATAGCAAGGTCTTTGAGCTAATCAAAAACTGAAGTAATTTCATGAACATGCGACTGACCCCAAGCACGGGAAATCCATGCGTGCAACTACATGTACGTGTAGCGATTGGTTTTGGGTTTACTTCTCATTGGCTGAAAAAGTGGAACATGTTTTGTCAACAGAGCAAAGTACTACAAAAGCTAAAGCAAACGCGAATTACTTTCGACACTCAACTGAAGTTGATTTATAAAAAGTGGTGATAGTGCAGGTGGTGATGATGATGGTGATGAACAGCAAATCTGATAAAATTGTGAAAGAGCCTTTCATCGATTCCATGTTATTTTTTTTCAGCGGGTCCGCTGGCACTAGCAAGAGATCACCTTACAGTGGACGATGAACCGTTCTTTGTCTTGAACAGTGATGTTGTATGCGATTTCCCATTTAAAGATATGGTTGCATTTCACAAAAATCATGGAAAGGAAGGCACCATTGTTGTAAGTTTTTTTTTCTTTTCGGTGGAAACGAACGTCATTTTCCAGTAATGCATCAAAAAGCTCCATAAAAATAATTGTCAAGCTGCTAGTATCATCGCACGTACACATTTTTTTGAGACTTCAATATGTTTTTGTTCAGTTACAATTGAACGATCAGATCCTATGCGATAAAGAAAAAATGAAAATGTTTGTTCACCCGTTTTTTCCATTTTGTTTTGAACAGGTCACAAAAGTAGAAGAGCCATCCAAGTATGGTGTCGTTGTTTACGAATTAAAAACGGGAAGGATCGATAAATTCGTGGAGAAACCTCAGGTTTATGTGTCCAACAAAATCAATGCTGGGCTGTATATATTCAACCCCAAGATGCTGGAAAGAATTGAGGTTGGTTGAGGTGCCATTCGAGAGGAAAGCTTTTGGTTTTATATTTTATTACAATTATTTTGTTCTGTCTTCCTTGTAGCTCAGACCTACTTCTATAGAAAAAGAAATCTTTCCAAAGATGGCTCAAGATGATAATTTGTTTGCATTTGATCTTTCAGGTGAGCAGTAATGTTAAGCCAACGATTTTCAAAATAAAAGACAACTTTGAAACGATGGCTGAAAGTGAAATATCCTGAAGACGCAAAGCCGGGAATTGCATGAATTATTTGGGGAGGGGGCGTGGTGGTGTATTCGTTCGCCAGTCGAAGGGTTGGTGATTCGAGAGCTTTATGCTATTTTTTTTTAGCTATTACTCGCATTGTGGGAGGGACTATCGCGAAATTGCTTCGAAAAAATTACCCTGCAGCGGTCGATTTAGACGCCATGTCTTTCTTTGTGATTGTGCTAAACAACTTCTAGAGCGCGTACTTTTGCATCATACAGAAAGCATTTGGATCCCGTAATTCAGCACTGCGGCTTTCTAGGGCTGCTGTTGTTTGTTTTAGTGTATGTTTCAAAATCTCACAAGTTGTCTGGGTGGTACTCGGTCACGGTATTGGGATTGTACTACTCCTAGAACTCCCTTAAACTAGAGGTTATGAGTGGGATTCCATTGCCTGAGTCCTCCCTGTCCTATTGACTCGTTAAAATTCGACAGCTTATATAAAGCAACTAGTGTAGTAGGTTCTCGTCACCAACACCAGTAGGAGACTTAAAATCGTTCGCTTCGCGTTTCCGGTTTAGCAGCTCTTAATTGCGATTCGCGTTCACACGAGCTCGACTTGTAAGCAAGTCTTGTCACCATGTTGCATACAACCGAGCGGCCTTCTTTTCAGGTTTCTGGATGGATGTTGGTCAGCCCAAGGATTTCCTAACAGGGATGGTGATGTACCTCCATCATTTAAGGGAGAAACAGCCAGCGCTACTCCACGATGGACCAGGGATCATTGGCAATGTCCTAGTGGTAAGCTTGCCCCCTCCCCTGGTCTTTTGCGAACTTCCTGCTTTGTGCTTTACTACAGGCCCCTACAGTGTGTAATCCTTCCCATAATTTCGCAGTTCCGTACATTCTGAGATACTGTGCAGTAGTGGTGGGCCGATGATCGATTGTAATCGAAAGTTGATCGAAAAGTTCAAGCGACGCGACAATCGATTATGCTTTTTTCATGATCGATTGTCGCGGAAAAATTAAAATCAAGAAAAATGTACGTTTAATATCTTGGTGTGCGTTGTCTTTTTTCGTAGACTCCTAACTTCTAAGTCATAACAGCAGATATAATCTAAGAATGTGTTTACCTGTGCGTACCCTACGCGCTGTCACTTTGATTTCTATGTAGGTGAAAACTACATGGAATGCTCGCTCATTGGCAGATTTTTCGATTATAATCGATGATCGATCGGTTGGGGCAATCCGATTATTTCTGATAATCGATTGTGAAATCTCAACCGATTCCCACCACTACTGTACAGCGAGCCTTCATCCAGACATTCTGGAAAGTGGGCGTCCAGGAGGCATGTTTTCCCGTAAGTTATAAGAGATTAAGTGAATTTTCTTTGAATTTCTTCTAAAAGTGGGCATCTAGATGCCTGGACACCCTTCTGGCTAAAACTTTGCTGATCAGTTCCATGTCATCTCATGACACATGTCGTTTCCGGATTTACCACTGATCACGCATACAAATCAGGAGCGAATAATCTAACATCGATTGACAGGACAACCCAGTTTCCAGGGTTAACACCAATGGAAGTGGACTTCAACTAGGCGTGTTGTTTTTTAATTTTTTACAATACTTTATTTAGGATCCTACGGCCAAGATAGGAAAGAATTGCAGAATAGGACCAAATGTAGTCATTGGACCAAACGTTGTCATCCAAGATGGTCAGTAAGCTTAAAGCGTTTAACCATTAGTCAGAACTGGCTGGTCAGACCAGTCCGTTTGTAAACAGAGTGCCATTATTCATCAGAACTGCCCAATTAACTCAGTTTCTTTCTACTTAAGAAATAGAAAACATGTACCGTGTTTCTATCGAGTTATAGAAACACGAGTGGAAGTTTGGGAGAACGAGAAATGCTGTGGGAACACGAGCCGCAGGCGAGTGTTTCCACAGCTTTTTCGAGTTCTCCCAAACTTTCCCGAGTGTTTCTATAACTCGATAGAACACGGAGAACATGTTTTCTATTTCTTTTAGAAAACACTGCGACGAAAAAAAGGAAAACAACTTGTTAACTTTGATTATCAAAATGTAAATTCTCTTTGCTCGCGTTATCATTACGTCAACCGCTCGTGCTAGTTCTGTGTTTCTACCGATTTATAGAAACACGATTTCTAACCAATCAGCGCGCTTATTTTCTTAGGACTGTTTTCTGAATACATGTAGTATGCATAGCAGTGATGCGTTTTTAGTGGAAACTCCCGAAAGACGTGGCGTGGCGTGATGCCTCGAAAAAGTTCATGGTGTATGAGGCCATATAACGTAAGAGACAGCCATAAGTCAAGGAGACTTTGCCAAGCGCTGAAACTTTGTAGATGTAGAAATAAAGTTAAGTTATTGGTCTTAGTCTGCTTGTAACACTGTGTGAGTTGGAGTTGCGAAGGATCATAAGTTCATAATGTTTTTATTTTGCATTTCTTGGAATTCGATGTGATCCGCAAAGCCTGATATTTGTCGTTGTGATGATCTGTTGCCAGGAGCTTGCCTTTCTCGTTGCACAATTCTCAAAGAAGCGGTCATTAGGTCTCACTCGTGGATAAAGTCGGCAATCATTGGCTGGAGATCCGTTGTAGGGCAGTGGGTAGGTAACCAGCATTTCTCTAACATCACCATGGATTTGTTATTTCCTTTCTTTTTCAGAGAACCCTATCGTGTCATTAAACAAAACATATTCTCTCGAATGTTGTACGGCAATGCACGCCACCTTTTGTTCAATGTTATCGAACCGTACAATGTTTCGTGCACATATTGGTTTATATTTTCAGAGCAATCATTGTTACTTTAAACTTGACGGACGCCGAAGTCGCAAGCACCCCGACCTCGACTCTGAAGCATCTCTAGGCCTTGGCTTTGGCCTCCGTTAAATTATATCCCCGCTTTTTTTTTTTTTTTTTTTTCAGGTTCGAATGGAAGGGGTATCTGTTTTAGGCGAGGATGTCATAGTGAAGGACGAATTGTACATCAACGGCGGCAGAATTCTTCCACACAAAGCCATCTCGGATTCGTCACCAGAACCTCAAATTATTATGTAAATAGGGACTCTCGGCTTTAAATGGGAAATTTTGGGTAGAGTTACATGTAGCCTCTAAGCAAGGTCTCCTGTAGCTCACTTCAGAGAAGACTGGGGTTGAGGCTCGGTGCGCTTTCTGATTGAACTAGTTTCCGGGTTTATTCGTGCACATAGACAAAGAAGCTTCGAGCCTACAGCGCAGAGCCCTATAGGAGGACTTGCTCTTGGGGCGATTTTACTTAAACGCTGACTCAAAGTGCCCATAAGATCCGGGTCGCTTTGGCTGACATTTTATTTTTATTCCCCAAACCATTCTGGCAAGAATCGATGCTAACGTTTTCGTAAACATCTACATCCTCCAATGCATCGGTGTATCTGAAAGGATTTATAGCGTCTCTCTAGTTTCACTCGTTTCGACATTATTTTGTCTTCGTTACAAATGCTGTGTTCATAAAAACTAACTATAGTAGCTCAATAGTGCGAATCCGTATTTTTTTTTATTGACAATGGAAAAGCCAAAGAAACGCCATCCAACTATTATTTTCTAACATGTTAGTTTGTAGGTGGCTAATCTGAAAATAGCGAAGAATTTCAGAGTTAGTTTAATCAATTTAAAAAACATTTTGTTGTTACTTTGACCCAGTAGGTAGTCTCGGTGATACAAGCGTACGTTTATTGCCAAGCCAAACGGAGAAACATTTGCGTCCGAAACAACGTTTCACCTCTTAAATTAGCCAGGTGTAGGAAGTTCCTGTGGTGTTTTCTCTAAATGTTTTAACTCTAAGATGGTATTTAACGAGGAGAATTTGCGACGTTGGGGACATCGTAACTTCTATTGCATTGCGCAGCTAACATTTTGATGATACAGTAGGTTGTACGTGGCCTGCGTTATAATAATTATGTTGACCTTAGAACTAGAGCCATATTGACAGAAAATGGAGAAATAAATTATTTCAGAATTAGTGTCCTGGTTGTATTATTGCGAGTAAAAGGATTTAAGGCCAGATAGGTATGTAAGTTTCTAAGTTTTGCCTTTTGTTTCATGTTTGGGCCCGGGCCGGCCCGTCCCGTCCAGTCCCGTCCCGACTACAGTACAGTAGGGAGCTTCAGCAACGGCGACGGCAACGAAAACATTTTAAATTTTTACTTCTCGTTTTTCTAACTGAGTTCCGCGGTTATTCCAATTTATTTAACATGGAAATTGCTGACGAACTGTCCAGGGTATGAATTTTAATCTATAAACGGCGTAAAAGTAAGACAACTGAAAGAAACAAAAATTTATTGGCATGCGCTCATGTTGTTGGTTTCTAGAGGGCGACAAAGAAATGTACTAACATGTAAAACGCACGTGCACAGCGGTTGGTTTTGCTCATTAAGCCCATTGTTTTGTGGCGTTGCCCTTGCCGTTGCCGTCCTATTTGCTTAAGCTTCCTCTCAGTATCTTCCGCAAGGTGTTCGTTCTGGGCTTTCGCGCTATTGTTCATGCGCATGAAATGCATGTCGCAAGGTCATACCACGTCAGCCATCGAGCATGCGCGCTGAGGAAGAAAGCTAAGTAAGTAAAAGGATGGTAGCTGTTGCGTTCCCTTCGCCTTCACTTTCCTCTCCAGAAACATATTTCAGTTACAATTATCTCCACATTGTCCAAAAATGAACAAAAAAACAATGTGGGAAGTTAAAAAAAATGTTCCACGGAACACTCGAATCCTGCCATCTTGCGGCTGCAAGACGCGTGAAACTATGGTCGCTAAATGCGAACTTGTTCTTTAAGGAACCTTACTAGTTGACTAAATTCACTTAAAAGGTCCAGTTAAACAATATTTGGCAGAGAACATTTCACTTCAAAGACTTAATTGCAATTTCAGATTTGGGCTTACAGACACAGTGGCCTTATTCGCTAACGAAGCCTGATTTTTTCAGATTTAAGGTGTTCTTCTGGGTATGTTCTCTACAAAACGAAGTCGGTGAACCTCCATTTTTTTTTTTACATTTCTGACATAACTAACTCATCATCTTACAGTGGTAAATGTCTCGGAAAAAATCAATGTTGGAAAATGTTCACGCGAACGTCCTTAATTGTGATGTCCCTTCTGACGTAATTAAAGCCGGAGAAGAAGAGAAGAGTAAGGAAAAACAAAAGGATAATTTGAACTTTCACCTAATTATTAGATTTCTGAATTTTGACGAAATAAAGGATTTATAGTTGAACACCATACGGATGACTTTACAAAGTAAACGCTGACCTTGAACTATCGCTACAGTCAAGGGTTCTAGTCCACTGTTGAATCTCAATGCCGGTGTAGCATCGAACGAAGAAGTGTTTCAGCTTTGACATATGGCAAAGCTAAAACAAACTCTAGCGAAATATCTCTCAGTTAGGGAATACAATGGACACAAAGACGTCAGCAGGAAGTAACTACCCACTCGTGGGCACGCCCTTCTCCACGAATGAATCGCGGTCCCCAGTAATCTTACACTGACTGCTATGTCCCTCTTACAAAGGTTGTATGGAAAGGCAATGAAAAATTTGCAAGATTTGTTCTACTACTTTTTAGCAGCGGTTTCTGTGTTGATGTCCTCCACTTCGTTTACAGTACTTTTGCAAAAGAAGCATTCCTTGTTGTTCATGAGGTGACGAGAAATGCAGGACCTAAGGACAAAATCAGTTGCACGTTTAACACGGCGAGCCCATTTTTTACCAATAACGGAAGTTTGTAACTGTCTGTTTACATGCAGAGGTAAATAATTGTGCCAAAATCCATTACCCGCTGATAACGTTAACATCTGAATAGACAGGATAATAGATATAATAGACCGCGATGACAATTGGAACCTATTACTGTACAAAGAAGCTTACCATATTAAGCGTTCAACACCATCTTTGAACATCGGTTTAAAAGCCAGTAGGGAATAATGCCTATTCTCTTGATAGCATTTTCTTTGTTTTGCATTTCCACGTGTATATTAATGCTAATGTACCATCATACAGTATTTAAACTCTGCTACCTGTATGTCAACTTAGTCTGATGATGATATAGAATTATATCAAAATATTACAAGTACCTCAACGACTCTTTGCATTTGTTGCCTGTATTACAGACACAATTCATTTACTCGGTATCACTTTTATTCTCTAATAGGCCATATTCGTATTCTCTGTATTGGACTGGATCTAGCATGAAGTGGAGGCTCTTGCGGGGGAATTCATTTACATATGAAAAGATTCCCCTGCAAGAGCCTCCACTTCATGCTAGATCCAGTTCAATACCGAGAATACGAATAAGGCCTGTTGAGCCAACCCATGACAGACGATTTATGACAGCCTCATTATCTTGCGTGTACTTAGGTACAAGGAAAACAGGATTTATAAAATCTAACGTATGGCAGATATCGCCAAAGGAGCAACAACAACTTCATGGTTTTGAACTATACTATACTTGTACTTGTCCTTAAATCAATGATATTTTTGCAATTTTTTGTTATTATAATTGTAATTTTCTTCTTGTATGTTAATATTATTTTGACCCACCCGACTCGATCAGCTTTCCTATCTTCAGGTGAGTATTGTACTTCAATGAACCTTTATGTGTAAAATGTTTGGACAAATATTTGTCGTTGTTTTTCCGTTCGACGAAGGAGAACGCGTACAAATCATGTCACGTTTGTCGAAATCAGTAACGCGGATATCGTTCGATGCCATTTGAGTTCTCACATTTTGGCCGACATGTTGGGACGTCTGTGTATCTGGAACACTTCACCTCGACCTCTTGCGAATCCAAATGAAGCCAAACAGCCCTGGGAAAGAGTGTATGCGAGTCGATCGCACTTCTCTACGATTAATTCCTCGTACTATTCGTTTACTTTGTCGTAAAAACCAAAAGAGGAATCCTCTCTGAATTCACCTCGAATTGGCCTGAGAAGGACATGGTAAAGACCGGCGTAACCGGTATGTTGGCTTTACCGAAAAAACAGCCCGTAATTTTCGTTCCGTTATCATGGTCACTCGTAGAGCCGTCAAATTCAAATTGCTGGAGCAAAGCAGCTCCACATGATTCTGGGCACGGTTCACGTTTGCGTTTTCGGGCGTATCTCGATATTGGGTAGCCATAGTTAGCCAAGATTAAAATTGAACCCGTCAGTACAATTAAGAACCATCAAACATAATCATCATCATAATAAAATCATCATCATCATCGTCTGTCGCTGAACAAGACATCTTTGGAGTCACGTGATACTCACCTGCACGACGCGTGCAAGCACGGAATGAACCTTACTGAGATCTTCATGGCGCAACAGATAGGACATAACTCGTCAACATCTACAGATTCCTGGCAAAAAGGGACCGCACAGTCAAGACAGCTACACGGGTCCATCTCATCATGCTTACCACTACCTGAGGTCTATACATTGTGTATAGTCTTTGGGCAAAACCAAAACACAACCACTTCTCTTTTCAAACCCTCCACGAATGTAGGACCGAGATTCAAGTAAACATTTAATATTAGATTAGAAGAGGGATAATTTATTTAAAATAGATAAAATAAAAAAAAATATATATATATATATATATATATATATATATGATTTCTTTTACTAGTTAAGGACTATTTTGTTAGTAATATTCCACCTTCACTCGGTAGATCGCAGTAAACACTCCACTGGCATTGCATTTGTTACAACGGTTTCTTGGGTACGACTTTGAACAAAACGAGTTACTTGCTACCACAACATTTGCTTTAAAACAAAGGCCCTTTCACGGATTGCTGTTATATTGTGATATCTGACCAAAGGACCCTATTGGCCCCTAAGCGCAATGTACCAGATCCTCAGCAGTTCCTGGCGCGGACTGGACATGTGATCAACTCTACTATACCTGTCTTAATAGCTGAGCTTGTGAGTCCTGCTGCTCAAGATACGTTACCAGATTATCGACCCGCTGAGCCTCTTCAGTAGTCACATCTTTGTTCATCACTGAAGAGAAAGGAATGCAAGTACTATTTTGATTTAGTTGGTGTGCTGTCTTAGGTTGGACATGGGAGACTTACCCAACTCTACCGCTATAAAGCAAAAGTACCTTTATAGGCATCGCATCGTCGACGTTCAAGATCTTGAAAACGACACAGAAAGAGCTACTGTCCTTAAAGTTGTCATTGTTCAGGTAATTTCCGAATTCTAGCGACTGCATCTGAAGTCTTACGGTTTTTCTTTCCATTTGTTTTCAACGTCAAAACGTAAATGAGAAATCTCCCTTTAGAAAAAGATCTTCACCCATCGAACTATTTAACCCAGATTTCCCAAGCATTTTTAATCAAATCGGTTCATGATCCAAAACGGCTCAACATCATCTGGTTTCCCTTGAAAAAATAACAGAGGATAGGGAAAGTCGATGTCTTTGATCAAAGCAATTTGCTTAGGAGTTCAAATTTCCGTTGTTCTGACTACTTGGATTCCGAAAACGAGCCGTATAGAGTGTTTTCGTTAACGCGACCGGAAACCATACTGGTTTACTGAAACGAAAGGTAAAATTTGCATAAAAGTAGAGTTCAATTCACAAAAAAAATCTTTTATTCTACCAACATGGCGACCGTGACGTCACGCGAAAACGCTCTTGTCATTCACGTGATCAGCGGCCATATTGGTTTAATAAAACAAAAGGAAGTACTTGAATAAAAACAGAGTACACCAACATGGCCGAGTGACTTATAGTAATGACAAAATGTGCACAATACATGTTTTGAAGGAGAACATCGGTGAAGAGCTGTCAGCCACAGATGATCCTCCTCCCGCTAAGAAACACACAGTGTTCAAGCTGTATCCAGGCTCGGCTAACAGAGATGAGGTCGCTCTCTCTTTACTGTACACAACATAAAAATCACATGATGAAAAACACACAGTTTCAACAGTCGCAGACATGACGCAAGTTAACGATGGTGTTTGAGCGATATCTGTTTTTGGAGAAGAAAAACTTCCACAATAAACGTGTGCTTCCGCAAGTCGCAACTAGCCTTAACTTTTTGTTAACAACAATTTCACTTTTTTTAATATCTTTTTTCTTGTTGTACTTTCTACTTTATTAGCATTATTTTTTTGCAAAGCGGAAGGCGAAGGTAAAAGTTTGTATCATCTCTTATAGGAGTCATTGACATTACATTTTTGAGATGTTCAGCGGGGTCTCCCTAGTCTCAGAGTTTTCCTTTTCAAATAGAGTTGAAGTCGAAGAAATGAGATTGAAATATTTAATAGGGGGAGAAGTCACAAAGAATTGACTTTTCTCTCATTTTATTTGTTAGCTGCAGTCAGAGTTGCAGGCGAACTTGTTGTCTACAGGAGGTGAAAATCGCCGATCGCCGAAATAAAGGGAGAACCCTGAGTCTATTCACTGGAAAACGAATAAGAGAACGAAAAAAGAAAAAAAAAACCTTTCACTTGTGCCGTCCATGAGTAGCGTCAATAGAATCCCAGTCACAGCTCCCAGAATGGGAAACCTATCCACTGTTTCCAGACCTAACAAATCCAACAGAATTCATTATCCTCAAGACCACAAGTGGCCATGTTCGAAGTGTCTTGCTTTGGCACCCATTCCTACAGGCTTTGCTGCGATCACAGGCAATCCCATTGTGGGGTATGACATCAAAAGTTCATATAAACAATATACCGTTAAAAGCTAGAATTCCAACGAACCGAATAGCGATTTTCCGTTGGTGTTGGTCGAGGTTGGCAAAGAAAGAGACGAAATTTGTCAACGCGACTGTTGTTGGTGATTTGAAGCAGATTCTCCGGTTTCTTGGGAATTTATTGGCCTTCGAAAGCCGAATGGTTCGATCTCGAGTCACCGGCCTTCCTCTTTTTTAAAGTGGGCAGTTACCTTGGATTGAAAAAAAAAAAACCCGATGATATTACACTCACTAGACGTCTCAGAAAGGTAGAAAGGCTTTACTTGGATAGAATATCAATATTTCTACCGCTATACGGCTCGTTGGAATTCTACCTTTTAACGGCATATTTTTCTTATGAACTTTTGATGTCACACACCACGATTGGTCTGCCTGTGCTGCTCTCAACCGTCGGTCATAAGATTTGCGCGCTTTTTAGCGGTTTCCACCGGATCCAAGTTTGCTCTCGGCACTGGTTGCAACGTTTCCTGCTCCTACCACTGTAGCATGTTCAAAGCGTTTTATAGCGCTGCTGTCAGCTTTTCAGCCACCCCTATTCTTCGCGGCAATACGTTTCCTCGTGGACGCCAGGATATGATTTGGTTGTCGCTGGCTTTCCACGTCTATTTACAATCTTACCTGGTAGATGGAGCCTCGTGACGTTCTCAAACAAATTAGAACTTGCGGTCACACGGTTAAGGACTTGAGTTAACAGCTATGGTTAAAACAAAAAACCTTAAATAAGAATGACCAGAACCAGATTTTCTGAGTCCACGAGAATGAGCACCCCCCCCCCCCTAACAAACTGATGTCTCGTTTGTTGGTCCTCTACATAAAACGCGACACAACATGTCGGTCAATTACAATAATTTCTTTAGTAAGCACTACAATTGGTTTTTGAAGAAAGGGGAAAACCGGAGTGCCCGGAGAAAAACCTCTCGGAGCAGAGTAGAGAACCAACAAACTCAGCCCACTGATGACGCCGAGTACGGGAATCAAACCCGGGACACATTGGTGGAAGGCGAGCGCTCTCGCGCCTGCACCAACCATGCTCCCCCATTTGCGCGTGTAAATGCTTTTCTGGACTTGGATCCTCTGTCATAAATTGTACCTGGAAAAGACGAGCGATGTGTAATTCAGCAGACTGTCTTTTCCAGTCTGTAAACACTTCAGGAGCGACTGTCGCTACCATCTCCAACACCTGGCAAGTTAAGGAACAAAAGCCAACCAATCAGGGCGCTTTTATAAATTTAAGGTTTCAGTCCTGGATCTTAGCGGTAGTCCACTACCCCAGGAATGGTAACAATTTGGTTTGGGCCATTAAAATCTGAGAACTTCTAGCCACAGGGCTACTTGTAAGACAAAAGGTTTTGCACATAGCACTGCTAAAAGAAATTCAACCAAATTCAAGTTAAGTCGATCCCAAAAAAGAAATGAAAAAAAAAAAAATCTCTGATACAAGCTCGATAAAAGTAATTTAGATCTAGAGAGGCGATCGATGCTTGGTCACCAAATGACACCATTTGGCTACTTTATTTTAGACTTGACTAACCCATGGACTAGTTTGTTAAAAAGTTAAGGTCGAGCACTAGGTGTGTGGAGTGTGAAGACGTGATGTCGCAGTCCGAGCAGTTGGTGAAGTCGAGGCTGGGAATCGAGCCTAAATATCCACAGGATAGCATTATCCACGCTTTGAAAGACTGGGTCTGGTAACCCTGTGATGAGCTAGCATCCGTTTTGCTGCCGGGGGTATCTTGTAGTAGATTATGGTCTCCAGGGTATCAAGCGCAGGAAAATGTATGCGAACAAGACGCCATCAGTCTCAAAGCGTATAGCAATGCTAACAAAAGTGGAAAACCTACATTTGGGTGAAAATCACTCTATTGGACTGAGCTTCAGGTTTTTTCCAGATTTAAACCATTATACTCGAGGCCACAAAAATATAAGTCCTAGAAAAATTACCAAAAAATAAAAAGAGACAAAACCTGATACCCACCCTCATCAGGCCGACGGTTAAATCAAAACAAACTGCGCATGTTCGTAACTGACGTGGATCGAGAAAAGAGTCCATTCGATGAGTGGCTTGTTGAATCTGGCAACGAAAAATACCAAGACCTCACCAAATGAATTATCCAAAGTAAAATCTGTTACACCAAGCTGAAGGGTATAAAATCTTCAACGCAAGTCTTCAGTTTCTGGGACACTCGTTAACTAGCGCGAAAACTAACTGGACATTTGATACGTCTAAAATTAGACCCGTAGCCCGCAAGGGCTACGGGTCAATAGCCCATGAGGCCAGTTTTTAGAGAATTGTATTGTAAACCTTGTAACGTTGTTTTTGTATTCTTGCGCTTTGTTGTGCCATTGCAATAAACAATAAAAGACCTAAAAACAAACAAACAAAAAAAGAATCGAAGGAGCGAAGAATCGAGCGAAGGAGTGAAATCAGGCCCACATCTAAAACTTGGAAATTTTAAAAACGAGTTAAAAGCAGGGGTTTTGCCATAACAAAGTCAACTCCAGCTTGGCTTCCACTCAAAAGTCAGGTCACCGTGCACAACCTCGTAAAATGGCTAAACCTTCATTGTTATCGTTATCATTATCATTATCATTATGAAACCACCGAAATAGTCACAATCGTTAAAGTATTTTACCTCCTGCAGCATGCCGATGAACTCTGAGAAAGACCAGTTTAACTGGTTCAACAGCCCGTTCAGGAACTCGTTGGCAAGTTGGTTGTCTTTAACGCATAGCTGACCGAACAACCGCTGACATTTTACGGACGGATGAGGGGCTGAAATAAGCACGATGAGAAATGGATCAGTGTCTCAAGTGCTAGAACTTCCCTTCCCCCAATGGCCCGGGCTCAGAATAAAGACTGGTCTTAGATAAAAGTTCTAAATGACTTACGTTGAAGACTAGCGCGCAGATGACCTGAAAATAAAGAGCAAAAGCAAGTCTAACTTTCCAGACAGCGTTGTAACAAGCATTGTGTATTGTGCTTTACCACCCCCATTTTGAAATCACTGGTTATTCTTTCAGTCTGATTGGCTCTCAACAGTGAAATTTATTCACGAATCGCACTATTTTTTTTGCTATAAATTGCATGATTATTTTTGCTCATCAAATTCAAAACTGAGCGGATCTTCTGAAGTTAGTAAATGTAAATTAATACTGACAAAAAACTGTGTGATTTCAAAATGAGTGTAATAAAGCGGTAATTGAAATTTATATCATGCAATTTTGGTCTGAAATCATACTTGTGATTTCAAATGGAACTCGCTCTCCGCGCTCTTTCGATTTTGAAATCAGGGGTATGATTTCAGACCAAATTGCACTCTACTCAGTTCAATTACCATTATTAATATGTTTGAGAACAAACCTTGTTCTGGTAATCCAAGAGTCAAGGCGTCTGGTGAGCTTGTATAACGGAATGCAAAGCCGCAGCCCTAACACAGATAACCAGAAAAAAATAAGAAAATAATAGGAAATACAAAGATAACACCATATTTGATCGAAAAAAGCGACGAAAACGCAATAGAGGACCGTAACAAGAATGAGATTTTTTTTCTGAGCAAGGCCAGTCACAACAGACGTCATCAACCCATGAACCAAGCAAAACTCAAAGTACATGTATATACTTGTGACCGCGCGCGATCAAGCGGGGACTGGTTAGCTTGGCTTTTGTCTCTCATTGGTTGATAGAAAAGGAGCAGCTTTTGGCAATCAATCAGAGAGCACCGTCAGAAAAGCGAAACTGAAGCAAATTCCTTACGATACTCAAATGAAACTGACTGCTCCAAAACGTACCTTCCAAACTCGCACAAGTATCCACGTGGTTTGAACCCAAGATCGCTTATCATAAGCAGACATAAGAGACCGAACTGTTTTCTCCAGCCTGAAAATATCAAAAGCAAAGTTTACTTGTATTTTGTTGTTGGGGGGAGAGCAGGGAGGGCTTTAATGATACCAACGTGCAATCGATGTGAAGGTTTCTGACTTACAACGTTTCCGACATGTTCTCCACTGCTTCAAGGCTATCTGGGTAACAGACAAATGCAGCTAAAGCTTGAATTATAACATCTCGTAAATCTGTGAATATTGAAAAACGAATAGCTCAAAATACGGAGAAAAGAGCGCCGGGATTGATTAAACGACTAACCGACCAAACATCAGGAATAGGCGGACATTGGGTGAGGAAGAAAAAAAAAAGAACAAATACCTCGTGTGTTTAAGTACATTGCGAGCAGAAAAAAAATGCAGGCAACTGGATGAGGTCTTATTCAGTTCCCATCTCTCGTGATCATTCCAACCAGAGTTGACAAGGTTTTCGAGCAGTCCAAGGAACAATTGCACGTAAACAACAATACAAACAAACAAACAAACTGGTTTTGTTGGCATGCAATTAACGCCACTTCCCGTTTCACACAGAAACTCAAGAGATGAAATGTTACCTGGATTAATAATTCTTTGATCGATGAAATGGGTGCAGAGAAAAACTGCCATTTTCTTTAGAGTATCGTTGGCATCTAAAAAAGAAAACAATCTTACTTCTCGCAAGCCTATTATCGGGTTCAATTGAGACCATTCAGCTCCCCTGCATGTCATCCTCTTTCCTCACTCCAGAGCTATCAGATGAGAAGACTGGCACTAGTAAAGGATTGTGGGATGGTTTCGATAGACGGAAGATGTCAAACGTTTCATTTTACGGTTTTTTTCGGGGGCCGATTTATTTATTTAATCAAGGTTTTAAATTACAGTCAAACCTCCACTAACGGACACCTCTCGTTAACTGACACCTCCAATCAGAGGACACCAAACTACGGTCTCGGAGATTTCTCCTCTCAAACACTACCCCTGGTCCCGGGGGTGTAGCTTACGGGAGATTCAAATGCATTGCATTGCATTGCCTAAGACAATCCAAATACATGTGATAATTCTAAATCGTCTAAAACACCTTTTCCTCCACCACAAGCTATCGCCACCATTGCTACGCGTTTCGTGTTAAGTTCCGGGTCTACCCACACGTTCCCACAATTCTTTACCCGCGTCAGTCCCCCTCACCATAATTTCTGGAAAGGGGAATTTAACACCTTTCACTTCCCCCATTGTTGTCACTAACTAATCCATAAGAAGTATGTCTGCGGTCTTCTTTTTGACCCTTCAGAGTCTAATGTCCGATATAGCGGTAATAATTAATAATTATTCACCGAAGTGTGGGTGAATAGTGGTGGATATTGACCGAGCGGCGAAGCGGCGAGGTAAATATCCACCACTTTCACCGACACTGAGGTGAATGATTGTTTTAGTATATACCACACAAGCTCAATAACTAGCGTGTATTCAAATAATTTCCTCTTCGAAGCCGAAACGGAAAGTCAGTTTGTTTCTTTTCGGCTGCGCGGAGGTGAATAGTACTTTGCTAATCAGAACGCACGAAAAGCACTATTCACTTGTGTGGAATATTCTAAGCACCGTTATGACCGCTAATTTAAAACTTTCCCAAAACCTTGACAGGATTGAATTGAATCGTTGTTGCCGCCAAATTCTTAGTTGTTTGAACTTAAAGTAAAAATGCCAAACTTCCCTTTTTTTTGCAATATCACAGAACTATACCATATTTCCCAGAGAAAATCTCCAGGGCCGGGTTGTTCGAAGCTGGGTGAAGATAACCCAGGGTTAGTGAGAAATTTGAACGCAGACATTAAAACTTAAAAAGTAAATTCAGTTTAATTCTTTTTGTAAACAAGTTGATGATTGGATGCTCTTGAAAATGACAGAGAAAATTACCTGAGAAATCCTTTTGAACAAAAGAAAAAGAAACCGGGGTTAGAATTTAACCCCAGGTTAGTGCTAACTGGTGTTCGAACAACTGGGCCCAGTCTCCCAATTCCCAGCCAAATCCTCAGATTCCCGGAAGAATTTCCATTCTTCCAAAACTGAGCCCTTCTTAGGGGTGTCAGCGCTCGTGAGGATTGTCTCTACCCAAAAAAACAGCTTAATATGCCAGGATAGGGACTTCTGAAGGCGCAGATGGTTTGAAAAAAACACTCATAAATCAAATATGTACCAAGTTCAACTTTGCCTGCTCGCTTGACAAACAACAAACAACTAGCGTGATAAGTGTGACAAGAATGATGGAGACCAGCAAATATTGCTAAGGTAACGCCCTTTATGGAAGGACTAGATCGCCTTTATCGCCTGCACTCGGAAAATGTAAAATATATTTAAGAAAATTTTGGCATTCCAGGGTGTCGAAATAATTCGTTTGCTTTTGTTTTCCTTTACTTTACTCTGTGGTTGGTATGAAAACTCGTACCACTTTCGCCAAAATCGCGAGTTCCATGCGCGAATTTTCCCACGTTTTGCGCCGGTTACATAACATTGCTTTCACTGCTGATTTGCTTATTGCGCCATCGTCCCCAGAGCCCATGATTCTTTCGGTCATCACCGAGAACAAAGACCTCTGGCCGGTTCCAAACCAGGAAGTCCGTGAATTAAGGACTTAGGCTCTTCTACCCAAACTAAGAAGGACTCCTGGCTCTTCTATGCAACGTGAGAAGTTTAAAACAATAGTGGTTGCCAACGGTTACTAAAGAGCACCTTCACTGCGACTGCGCATATTTCGGAACTGGACAGAGGTCGTTATTCTTGGTGCTGACCGAAAGAATCGCGGACTCTGGGGACGAGAATATCATTCGTCAGTTTCCGTATTTTGTACGGGTTGGCCAGAATCGTTGCTCTTGTTTTGGCTTTAAGACACTCAAGACAAGGTTAAAAAACCTAAACTGACTGAAGATGGACTACAGTAGTTGGCTATTTTCCAAGTTAATTTCGAAAAAACCGTGAAACAATTCCAAGTGCACGGGCACCTTGTACCTCCGAATTTCAAGAGCAGCGCAAAATGAACACGAACACAAAGGTTCCACGTGACGACCTCAAAAAGATTACACAAGCGGCGTTCCACGTACAGTAACGTTTCTAACCTTTTAACTTCCAAGATCCCATTATTAATTCTCCTTTCCAACTGTTATAGAGTCGCTCGTACATTAGTTAAGAGAATTTGGGGTTCAATCAAGATAACACCATCAACGTAGCTGATAAGTTTGTCTATTCTCATCACCTTTCTGCTGGACAATGTATTGGTATTGTAAGGTGAGTTTACATCCTTATCACTTGTGGGACTGAGTTAAAGCAGCCATCTAATTCCAACAGCTTTCAAATGCCGCTTGTTGTTTAACAGCGATGATTTTGGGCAAACAAATTCGCTAATATAGAACAAAAATGGGGCCACTTTCAATGCTTTACAACATGTAACTTTTCAAAATCTTTATGACTCCCTGGAAGATTTTATCATTAATATATTTCGACTTGACATTAATATATTCAAGTCGAATCCGTGTCGCATAAGTCTTTACGTAGTCTTAATAATGCCATCATTGAGACGCCGAAACGTCGACTTTTCACTTTTTTATTTGCTTAACTATTATTATGGCATTAAAAGAAAAAAATGCAAATGCATGCCCACATGTTGTGAATTTATGAAAACTAACTTCCAGGAAAGAGAGTGTTTTAAGCTTATATCTTGAAACACCAAAATCACCTCGATTCAAATTAATGTGTTAAAATAAACTACAATTCCATTTATGTTCAATCGTGAAAACATAAATGTTTTTACCGAGGAAACCACTACGTCGTTTAATAACGCAAGTAAGCAAATCTAAAATTGAAGACTTGAATGAGTGCCGCAAAAAACAATGTGGACCAAATGATTGGCAATGATTTTTTTCCCCTTAAAGCAACAATATGTTTTCCTTTAGTTAAAGTAGTCATACTGGTTTCTTATTCTTTTCTACCCAATTTAAAGCAAAAAATTGTTAATAGGTTTTTCCTATGGAAATCACGAATTCTGTTAGGAATGCAACCACACTGAATATACAATTGATTTTTAAACAAAACATCAGCGAATTGTAGGCCAAATTTAAATACAAAAGAAATAGTAAGAAGTACAAACACTCTTGTGAAATTCTCTTGTGCCTTCCAAAATCTCTCTGAAGATAGTACAAAGGGAAATCGTTGCGGGAAAACGGCACCTGTTTAAAGTAGGGCACCTAAACAATGCCGTGGATAAATGTTGTCAGCAGAACCTCCAAAGTGATATTGTATTTGCTAATAATTTTAACGACTGCATTGTTCACCTACTATGGAACTTGGAAAATAGCTTCAAACGGACCAGCAGAAAGTACTTTTGGTAAGGATCATAATACTCGATAGCATATAAAGCACACAGCCATCTTGCTGTAATGGCCGATTTATGTTTGTCAGAGAAATGCTCTTTAATCTTGTCGTTCTTCTTTACGGTAACACATTCTCACCTCGAAACCGTGTTAATAAAATGATCTAATCTTATCTGAGGTGAACAACAGATCCTTCACACTGGGCCAATCAGTGTGTTAAAAGCGTGTTGGATGCAACAGATCGGGACATTTGTAGTTTCACAATTGCAACTCTCGTCAACCTGTTTAAGTGCCAGGTTGCGCATGTTGACAAAACATTTCGCTTGTTCACTTTCTCAATGTGAGTAAGATTGTTCCACTGGATAAAAAATTCTACGATCGACTAACGGTCAATAGACTGAGTAGATGGTATAATTTGTTCCTAACATAGTGAATTTGTGTAACTTCACGTTACACAAACCATGTGGCTCTTAAACAGTCCTTCGCAAGACTACACTCATCAGGACGATCGTGCTTCCCTTATTAATGATCCATAATGTTCTTCTTAAAAAATCAAACACAAAATCTATGGAATGAATACAACTATGAGCTTTTCGCCGTTTCCCGACACCTCAGAAACAACAGTAACGTCGGAAACATGTAGGGCATCTATTTAATGATAACAACGAAAAACTCAAATGAGCTAGATAGCAGAACACGGTATAGCTCGAATAATTTCAAACAATAAATCTGCTTAATGGATAGCATACGAGTTCTTCAGAATTGCACCTTAGAATAACAAATCTGGGTTTTAAAAACTAGAGTAGCTTCACAAAATGTAAAAATAATGTTGGTACAAATATCAGTTTTAATCTAAGGTGTTCGTTGGGGAGGAAAGATTGCGCGACGAGCCAAAAGAGCGTCTGCGAACGAGACTAAGGCCCGATTCAGACGCCGTACTTTTCATGAGCCGAACCTAATTCATAGAATTAAGTACGTGAAAAGTTCGGCGTTTGAATCAATTAGGAACGGCTCTTTTAATCTGAAACGGCTCAGACGTTCTTTTCGCGTGGCTTGACCGGGAATTTCGACTTTCGAATGGCCTTGATTCAGACGCCGGGATTTTTGCCTTGACAACGCGCCGGCCTAAGTTGGCGGTTGTTTTGAAAATGGCGGCAAGCCAGATAGATAGATAGATAGATAGATAGATAGATAGATAGATAGATATTTAAGAGTTTCTCGTGGACGATTTACCGCAGCAAAAGCTCCTTCTAGGACCAGAAGATGAAGCAGCAGCATAAATTTGAACGGATTGTAAAAGCGAAGAGTTCTACAAATTAAAGAAGTCGAAAGATCCGTTGCATTATTTACCTCCCGTGAACTTTTAAAGCAACGAGTGTGACGAGGAATGTCTGCTTTTTGCGTTTCAAATCCGTCTAGCATTGGCGAAATTTGCGTAACTTTGAGATATCTCCCAATTAATTATGATTTTCTTTGAACTTTTAGGTCAATTCGAAAGTGACATTGAAAACCTGTCTTGATCGTTCGCCAGGTTTGGTGGACTTTTCATGAGAAAACCGCTTGCCAGACATACGTTTTTCGGATCCGTTCCCCAAAGAAACGCACAAACCATGAATCCTAAAACTCCGGATTTAGATTATATCTAATGAATACACTCGGACTGTGGATTCTTCAGATTCATGATCCATTTTTGGATTTTAGCGAGGAAACACAAAATCCGTTTTTGGGCCTAAGAATCCGGATTTGGATTTTCCGAAAGAAACGCGCCTTAATTCAACATCCGCCCAGAAAAGCAGATTTTTTTTATTTACTCCACGTTATCACAATGAATTAGATATGTTACAATAAGGGAAGGAGTGGAGAAGGGCATGTTATAGTAAACTAATTATATGCCCTGTTTAAATTACTATGCATAATTTGTTAGCATAAAAAAGGAAAACTTGCTATAAGGAGAGGACATGTGAAACAGTTTATGGACGCGTGGCAGACATTAATACTGAGCAAAATAATACTGACTGGAATGAGAGCTCTTTTAAATAGTTGTTCAGTAGGTGTTTGGCGAATAGAAAGCCAGATGATTTGTTTGTGAATGTGCGCAATTTGTTTGTGCCCTTTTGCCTTAGTTTGATTCGAAACGCGCCACACAAAGGCAGATATATTCAGGGACAAGGTCTCTAGGTCAGGGATGGATGAACTTTACAGAGCATTAACATAACGTGAATCTCCTTCAGGAAGAATCCGATCTATGCTGAAAGCGGTACAGGCAAATTCTGAGCACATAAAGCAAGCCGAAAAACTGATTGTCTTTCCCGTGAAATGCCACTGAATCTTTCGTGACCTTCCCAGTTTAAACAATGTTTCAAGCAACAAAAACGTTTGAATTTGGCGTAAATAATTTGCCAATAATTTCCTTGAATTTGAGGATATATCCACAACAACAACAAGACTTTATTTGTGCCCATTTCCTTTACATTATTAATAACAAAGAATTTTACAACAACAAGAAGAGTTTTCAGAAAGGAAACGACATTTTTTTATAGCACAATACATGTTTCGGTAGTTCTTCTGCCATCGTCAGTTGGAATATTACACAAGTATAAGGTTAAGATATAGTGTAACAGAGAATATTAATGAGTGTAATAACAATAGACAACATGAAAATGTATGATTACAAAGAAAGTTTTGAATTCATATGATGCAATTACTGATTTAATGAAGGCTGCTCTCACGATCAAAGGCTGATCTTTGTAAGCTGAGAGTCCACATTAACGTTGATGATTCAATTCGTGTTTCACAGATGCCGCGCAAAGACAGACCGCCAGGAAGAAGATCATGAAAGAATACTGTGGCACGCATTCATTCGACACTAACCCTCCAAAAACGAAGGACAGCTTGGGGTTTATTGTAGTCGATGATGAACTCAAGATCATCTACTGCACAATCCCTAAAGTGGGCACTACAACATGGAAGAGAATTCTTCTCAAACTCCGTGGGAGCAAAAGAAACTACGTATGTATATATACGTATATGTACCACATGCTACTAATTTTGTGGAAAGTTACAACCGTGTTCAGTGTAACACAGATACCAATTATCGTTAACACCTCGCCGGACACGCAGGGCAACCAAGTCCAAAAAAAATCATGCAGGGATCTTTTAAGTTAAACTGGAAATCAGGTATAATCAGCGCCGGTTGCTTTCTTAATAGAGCCTCTAAATTTTACAGGCAGGTGGTGTGGATAACCCAACACCAGCATCTCATATCGTAGGTGTAGTACAAATTCACGTTTATCCCCAAGATCGACCAGTACTAAGGACCTAAGCACGTCATCTCTCACTCTTTTCCATAGTAGTCCCCTGACGTCTAATTCTTCATGGTGACAGTAAGTGCAGCCTATACACGACCAATGTTGACAGTAAGCTTCGTTGCCCGGTCTGATTTCTGTTTCCCTATTTTAGGTTCATACATGGGGTCTGTGGCGTCGCCTATATCAATACACAGAAGAAGAGATAGAACTCCGTCTTAAAACTTACTTCAAGTTCCTTTTCGTTCGCGAACCACTTCACCGCTTACTCTCCGCCTTCAAAAACAAGTTTATCGGGAACGACCAAGTACTCAGCAGAAATGCTCGAAGAGAAATAGTAAAACTATATCGACCACAGGATTATGTTGCCGGAAAAAGACAAGTTACCTTTCCAGAATTCATAAAATATTTTTCCTATAATAGAAGCCGTAATCAGCATTGGCGAGAATATGAAAAGCTGTGTCATCCATGCCTCATCAACTACGATTTCATTGGTCACTTAGAGACCCTGGGAGACGACGCCCCTCTTCTCCTTAAATTGGCGGGAATTGACGACCGCGTGACTTTCCCGCCAGTTCACAAGTCAACCGGCTCCGATGAAGTGTTGCAGTACTATTCCCAGGTCCCTCACGAAGACATTATTCGAATGGGAGAGTTGTACCGTAATGACTTCGAAATGTTTGGCTTTAATTTTCTGGAAGGGGTACAACCCATCATAAATGGGTCTTTGCCATAACCTTCAGAGATCAACTGAAAATGAGACTATTACCTAAAAGAGCGACTGTTCAAATACCAGCTTCCAAAACAATGGCGTGGATTAAACGTTGTCAGTATTAAATTAAACCGATTTTTTCCCAAGAGTTTATAACACTTGCCGTTCCACATAGAAATTCGAAATACCTAAAATGTTACCCGGATTGATAATTCTTTGATCGATGAAATGGGTGCAAAGAAAAACTGCCATTTTGTTTAGAGTATGACGGGTATATCAAAGTATCCTTAACTTCTCGGAAGAAAGCATCGGATTCGCTGGAGACCCTTCAGATCCCCGGCATGTTATCCCCATTCCCCACTCCAGGACCAAGTTGCTCGAGCATGGTAACCCAGGTTAAGTACCATGAACACCTATAGCTTTTAATACAACTTAACCAATGCTTAGCGTTCACCATGCTTCGAGCAACTCGGACTATGTCCAAAGGCTGAATAGCGTTATCCATCCACCGGATAAATATCTATCCAGTGGATAGTGCAATTAGCTTTCCCAATACTTATCCACTAAATAGTGATTTATCCGGTAGATAGTGCCGTCCAACGTTTGAACAACCGGAGCCAGAAGTATAAGATGAGAAGAATGGAATTAGTAGAGGATTGTGGGATACTTTGGGTAGACAGATGTTGACGTTGCGTGGCTGTTGTTAATTCTACATCGTTTCATACAGCTTTCCCACTGATAAAACACTGCTGCTCGTTTTTTAAAAATTACTTACAAACGAAAAGTTTTAAGCTGGCTGGTGTTTGTCACTTGTGCACCCGAATCACTAAAAACATCGTAAATCACAACTTAAAATGAACTGTCAACCTGTTAGAAATTCAGTTTACCGTCTAAGCTATCAGTTTTGAATACTATTTTATTTACATATTTGTAGTTCCATCGGTTCAAATTACGTCTGTCAAATAAGAAAGTTTGGGGCATTTGGTCGAATGTAATTTACATTTAAGGTCGGCACACACGAGGGGACTAGTCCCTTGAAGAGTTTACACGAAGGGACTGGTCGCAGGGACTAGTCCCATCGTGTGTGCCGACGAAGAGTTTTGAGGGACTAGTCGCAGGGACTAGTCCCCTCGTGTGTGCCGACCTTTATGCGTACGACGCCCGTAGATCTTTAGGAATGTCGTTGTAAATGCTTTAAAAATGCGTAATTTATCGCGTAAATGTTTCCAGTTTACCCGAAAAAGACGCGCTCCCACAAAACACAAGGAAATGTACACGCTTCTTGTGCATCAGTTTTTTTTTTTAAGAAAATAAAATCGTTGTAAACCCAAAGTGTTGTAACGTTCATCATCCATGAGCTGGCTCACAGAGCCTTTGATTCGATTCCAAGTACATGGGCAACTTGGAATTTAAAACTTGGAACTTCGAATTTCAAGAACACCGCAAACTGAACACGACCACGCAGGCTGCACGTGATGCTCTCGATGAGATTGCACAAACAGCGTTCCACGTTCTACTCATTTCATCTGCGAGCAGTCATTTTTCATCATTTTATTTCACTAGTTTAAATTTAACAAATAAGAGAAACATACAATCCGCATCAAGCAAAGCTAATCGAGGCGGGTTGTGTAACTTCCAATTAATTTTAGCAAAATGTATTATTAGTAAATCAGATAATTAAATAAAATAAAATAAATAGGTATACACATACATTCAGATAGCTACCACGAGTCGCAAAAATACTTGAGACACCACACGTCACGTGGGATGTCATAACGAGTCCCTGATCTTTCGCGTTCCATCCCCCCCTCCCCTTTCCCCCTTATCAAAGTTGGTATCATTGCAAGACTACACTTGAAAGTTAGCACAACAACTTTGAATGGCGGAGAGGGGGAAGATGTGCCTTATATCTCACAGATACTTTATTAGCAGAGATTTTACGAACGAAAAGCGTATTCTCATTTACAGGAGTAGAGTAATTAAGGACCTGTGCGAAGACATAGAACATTGAGAAATAATAATAATAATAATAATAATAATAATAGCTAGAGTTTCGTTCACGATAATTAGTAATTTTGAAGATTAACGTTAAGACATCAACATAATCATCCTCTTTACCAAGCACTGCAAGTAAAGATTCGTGAATTTTGTTTTTGAAAGGTTTTCTTCCTAAGTTTACGCGAATCTATGCTGATTCTCAGAAGGTCCAGGTCGCTCGCGGTCACGCACCCTCCCCCCGAGAGAATGCGTGACCGCGAGCGACCTGGATTGTCTAAGGCTAAGTTCACACGGGATCGGTCCCGAATGGATCCGACCCGATCCTGGGACGGGACCACTTCTGTTCACACGGGACCGGTATGTTATGGTCCGCTACTGGATCAAAGTGAGCAAAGGAGCTGTTTCTAGCAGTTAATGCGCAGATGAAGCTTTCAAAATGGAGCCGAGGTTAAATTGCGCTGCTAGTACCGAAACGAACCGGTCTAGCTGTTTCCACGGTGACAGATCCGTTTGGGACCGAAACAGTTCCAAAACTGGACCTGCCAATTTGGAGGTCCAGAAATCGGACCTGATTGGGAACGGGTTCACGGTGCGGTTAGCAGGTCCCGTGCAAACAAAACGACTATCCGGCACGATTTTTAGATCGCAACCATTTGGAGCCGGTCCCGTATGAACCGTTAGCCTGATTCTCAGACGGTCTCAGATACCGCAAAAAGCCGATTTTAAAAGTAAAAGTCTACAACTTAATTTCGTTTATTTCACTTAAAACTAGGCCATGATGATAGATCAGCCTCTAAGTATAAGAATCCGTTCTATCATGTTAAAGAAATCCCATTTTTACGTTCTGAAAAGACAATTTCAGTCAGTCCGCTGCCCTCAAACCATCCATTTTCTTTACTATTGTGACACTCTTATTGCGCATTCCTGCTTGAATAGTCCGCTGCAAGGACTCATTGATATGCCTAAATGTCGCACCATTTCTCCCGATGGCAAATCAGGCTTCAACAAACGAATTAAGTCGAATACTCAGTCTTGATTTCTTAACATATAAATTACCATCATTAGAAAATCTAGTGTTATAAGTTTATGTAAGAACTTCCGATGAACAGGTAAAAAGATCACAGATATTCTGAGGCGCAAAATTGCTAGATATGTCGTGCATAAAAGAAACCACTGTTTCAGTCTCTTTCTTCTCCTAATTTTCGCTGGGAGCTGTCCAATTTTCAAAAAAAAAAAAAAAACAATGGCTGCTAGCAGTCGACTGATTTCAAGGAAAGAGAGTGTTCTAATTTCATATCAAAACCACCTCAGTTCAAATTAATGTGTTGGTTTGTAGTGTATTCAAAATAAATTATACTCCATTCATGTTCAAACGTTTCCTTGGTGAACATTTTTACTAAGGAAACTACTACCTTGCTCAAACACGCAAGTAAGCAAATGTAACATTAAAGCCTTTAATGTACCTCACAAATTTGGAACAAATGGAGAACATCTCGAAAGACTACTGAGCATCATTATTTTTTTTTAGAACAGTATACAAGAGAATTATAGCAACCATACGTTTTCTTTTAGTTAATGTATTCATAGTTTCTTATTCATTTCTATTCAATTTAAATTGCAACGAAGTTAATACGTTTTTCCCATGGAAATTACGACTTCTGCTAAGAATGGATACACATGGAATATACAACTGAACTGCAGGCCAAATTAAACAGTCTTGCGCTTTCCTAAATCTCTCTGAAGATAGTACAAAAGAAAATCGTTGCGGAAAAACGGCACCTGTTTAAAGTCGGGCACCAAAACAATGCCGTGGATAAATGTTGTCAGCAGAACCTGCAAAATGTTATTGTATTTGCTAATAATTTTAGCGACTGCATTGCTCGCCTACTATGGAACTCGGAAACTAGCTTCAAACGGATCAGGAGAAAGCACTTTTGGTGAGGGTTTACTGATCATAATACTCGATAGCATATAAAGTGCACAGCCATCTTGCTGTAAAGGCCGATTTATATTTGTCCGAGAAATGGTCAATACGTCAATACGGTAACATATTTGAGAGCTTAAAGTGCTACTATGATCAAGAATTTGCCTACCTTTTTCTCTTCTGACTCCACGGAAATTGAAGTCCGTGTTTTATCTTTAAAACGAACATTGTGCCTTAAATTGCTATCAAAGAACTTAAATCTAACTCAACAGTGACCGGTGTGAGTAATTTAAAACATAGAAATCCAGCAGAAGGAGGGATACTGAAGTTATGAATTATTAAGCAGGGCCAATGAATAATTTATTAGGGTTAACTTTGACTTGGTCAACCAGGACAACTTTACTCATGTAAACAGTCGTGAGAAGTTGGCTCGGCAAGGCGGGTGATCCTTCTACCCGGGACAACTTTCTCCATATAAACGGGCCTTATGGCACATTAGAGCCAATAGAATTAATATAAAAAGCAATATGGATAATCTGTAAAAGAGTAAGGCCCAGTTTTCTCCATTTTTATTCTTATTTGGGTCGGCCTGACGGGTTTGTCTGATTTGATGCTGGTTTCCCTCCATTAGTCTCTATACCAATCGAGGTGGATCCATCTCAGAAGTCCTCTGAGACGAGTTGGAGTCAGGCGGAGAAAACAGAGAAACAAGGTGATAGAACAACAAGTGCAGCGTATTGCTGAGTAGCTTAAGAGCCTTTAATTCTCACCCAGTTGTTCATGCTCCTATAGTAAGGCTGAGGGAGGGGACATCCGCTCTGCGTCATGATTTTCTACGTCCCCCTCCACTTCCTTCAATGCCAAACCCAGAAACACAACACATCAAGACCGTAGCAAGACTGAGTTTTGTAAGCATAGAATTTCCCTCTAACGAAAGCAACATTTTTCGCTCCCGATTAAACAAACGCCAAGAATACTCACCCCTAATTACCTAAACATGCGACTTCCGCATTTAGTTGGGTTCATTTTCGTTTTCTTGGGAACTTTCAATTAACAAGGTTTGTCATCGACCAAAAAATGCTTCAAGATGATTGGCAAGATGAAAAAGAAAGTCTGGCGAGAGAGCCTTCGTGTGATAACATCAACAAAAGCAAAGGATTTTCTATTTTTATTGTTATTTGCGCCGGCTGGCGGGCTTGTCTGATTTGATGCTGGTTTCCCTCTATTAGTGTCTATACCAAAGGAGGTGGATCCATCTCAGAATTCCTCCGAGACGAGTTGGAGTCAGGAGGAGAAAACAGAGGAACAAGGTGATAGAGCAAGAAGTGAAGTGTAGTGTTGAGTAGCTGAAGAGCGTTTACTTGTCAGCCAGTTGTTCATACCCCTATAGTAAGGCTGGGGGAAGGGGCATCCGCTCTACGTCATTATTTTCTACGTCCGCATCGGCTTTCTTCAATACCAAACCTGAAACACAACACATCAAGACCAGCGCAAGATTGATCTTTGTAAGCACTGAGTCCACGTAAACGTTTATTGTTCAATTCGTTTCCTACAGATGCCGCAGAAAGACAGACCGCCAGGAAAAAGATCATGGAAGAATACTGTCGCACGCATTCATATAACACCAACCCTCCAAGAACGCGGGGAAACATGGGCTGTATTTTAGTAGAAGATCAACTCAAGATCATCTACTGCACAATCCCTAAAGTGGGCACAACAACATGGAAGAGAATTCTACTACAACTTCGTGGTCTCAAAAGACAACACAACGTATGTGTATATGTATATGTTAGACATGCTACTAAGGAGCAGGGTTGGCGCAGTGGTGAGAGCGCTCGCCTTCCACCAATGTGTCCCGGGTTCGATTTCCGGACTTGGCATCATAAGTTTGTTGGTTCTCTACTCTGTTCCAAGAGGTTTTTCTCCGGGTACTCCCGATTTCCCCTCTAACCGAAGACCAACGTTTGATTTGATTTAATTTGATTTGAGAATTGTAAAGATTTCAAATTGTAAGGCTTATAATGCACTTGATCATATTCACAAGCTAATTTGCGCCTAATATGGGCCTTAGGTACCAAACAGTTCAATTGATTGACACAACCTTTCTGAGGATGTGAGCTGTTCCCAGAAAAGTAATTTTTTAGAGCTTATCAAAAATTATCATTACATGCTAACACTTTTGTCGAACGTTACAACCGTGTTTAGTGTAACATGGATAGCAATTATCGCTTGTCACGAAG